>CM060624.1:35330201-35332701 GCA_030578275.1 Meda fulgida
GTAACTCGCTGCTTCACTATCAATTCAATTAAATTCAAAGAAGTATTCCTTTAATCTGTCTATATTTTTTTTCATAACTATACAAAACGTAATAAACAAAAATCTTAAAAGAAATCAAGTGTTTTATTTTTTGTGCATAAGATTTGTGTAAATATGGTTTTATTTAAAAATTTGGTATACAACATAGCATTTAAAAATACAACAACCGTTCTTGTTCTGTTTTTCTTGCCACGGTTAAAAAAGAAAAAAGGAATGGACACAAAAGTTCATGGGCCGAATCAGAGCACTGTCTCTGCTGACCTTCGATGATTCAACCATATAATCACAGCAAACTGACTTTACTTTAGTTAACGTCACATCTTTTTCATTTTTAATCTTATTTAAAGTTTGAGCGTGGCTGTGAATTTACTCTTTCAAATTCAGAATTCATTTCATATTCATTAACGTATTTTTATTCATTTCATATTTATTAACTTATTTACAAAAATTAAAGTTCTAAATGAGAGAACCTTGAAACTATTGAGCGAAAATTTACAGGCTAAAACATGGAAAGCAGTCTATGACTGCAACAATCCTGATACTGCTTATGACAACTTGATAAATGAAATTACAAACTCTATTTGTTGTACTATCCCTGAAAAGAACGCCGGACACCGTGCAACTGGTTTCAACCCCTGGCTTACAAAGGTTATTTTAAAATCTATCACCTATAAAAATAAGCTTTATAAACGTTTCTTCAGATGCTCTAGTGTTATGAACAAGGATATATATATACTAGTTACAGGAATAAACTTACTAATATAATAAGGAAAAGTAAAAATAACCACTATACATACCTCATAAAAGCATCACAGGGTGACTCTAAGAGGTCTTGGAAAGTGCTAAATGAATCCTTAACGAGAACAAAAACAACGCTGTGCTTCCAAATGCTGTGGGCTTACACTCAAATCTGGATAATAAATATGCATGACATTGATTTAGCAAATAATTTTAATAAGTACCTTAACTCTATTGGGGAAAAACTCTCTAACAAAATAGTTCAACCTCAGGGGATCACTTTCGACCATTATTTGCGGGGTTCTTATGCAAATTCTTTTTTTATGAAACCAACTAATTGTGATGAAGTCTATAAAATAATTACTAATTTAAGAAGTTCGTACACTGCTGGTGAGGATGGAATTTGTAGTAAAATTCTGAAAGCCATAGCATTTAATATCAGGGAGCCATTGACTTATTGTTTTAATCTCTCTCTGCTGGCTGGAACTGTACCAAAAAGGACAAAAATTGCCAGAATCATACCAGTGTTCAAATCTGGGGATAAAAAATGATATGTGCAATTATCGTCCAATATCAATCTTGCCCACAGTTTCTAAGGTTTTAGAGAGAGTAGTGTACAATAGGCTATATGGCTATCTTGATAAATGTAATATTATTGCTTCTTCTCAATATGGTTTTAGGAAAAAAAGAACACATGTATGGCGGTACTCGATTTGATTGAAAAGATCAATGATGCCATTGATAAGGGCGAGAGTGGCATAGGTATTTTTTCAGATCTACTGTATCTAAGGCGTTTGATACTATTAATTTTGACATCCTATTAAATAAATTACACCATTATGGAATTAGGGAATTAGCCCTTAGCTGGTTTAGAAGTTATCTATTTGGTAGACAGCAGTATGTAAATATCAATGAACAAATTTCAATAAGTAAACCCATTAAATGAGTCCCTCAAGGATCCATTTTGGGCCCTCTTCGTTTTTTAATATATAAATGATTTTGAAAATTCCACAATGGCTTTACACAAGGTTTTATTCGCTGATGACACAAATTGATTTATGTCACATAAGAATCCAGGAGAAATGGAAGAAACAATAAAAATAGAGAGCTAAGAGATGTTGCTATCTGGTTTCGGTGCAGTAAATTATCTCTTATCAAACAAGACTAACTACATCGTGTTTCATTCCAAACAAAATCAATTGGTAAATAAGTATGTCTGTCTTAAAATAAATGAACAAATTATTGAAAGAGTAAACACCATTACATTTCTCTGAGTCCTTATTGATGAATGTCTAAAATTTAAATGTCATATTGACCAGTTAATAACAAAATTATCAAAATTTGTTGGACTATTTTTTAAAGTAAGACATCTTCTCCCACAGTCAGCACTTGTCATCTTATATAAAACCTTGTTTGAGTTGTAATTAAATTATTGTAATGTCATATGGTGTAACACTTTTACTAGCTACCTGAAAAAAAATACAGTCCTTACAGAAAAAAATCATACGGGTATTGACGTGGTCTGAGCCAAAGACCCCCTCGCGTCCATTGTTTCATCCCCTGGGTTTATTAAGACTTACCGAATACAATGCTTTTCATAATACTTGTATGATATTCCAGGTTGTTCATAAGCTAAATGACCGATTGTGTGAACTTGTCCCAATCAGTCGACCCCAGCATAGGCAACATAACACACAAGGGAAAAAGAGTTAATCACTGGTAA
>CM060624.1:35337701-35445201 GCA_030578275.1 Meda fulgida
CCGCCAGAGGACACTCCACCCCCGACAATCACCACACTATCACAGACTCCATTCCCCATGATCCTTTGCCCAGACTAATCAGCCATGATTACATCCACCTGTGTGTCATTACCTTGTTTAGCTCACCCTGGAAGCCTCCTTACTCCTCGTTCTTCGCGGTGCAATTAGAGAATTGAGATGTCCTTCAAGATGACTAACTTTGATCATTTTCCGGGTCACAGACTGGAGGACGGAGGAGGAATCAAGGAAGCATCACTTCGAGTATTGAGAAGCTCCTAATGAAGTACTCATTTAGACATTTACCGCCACCTACTTGCAGTTTTAGTTTCTTATTCAGAGTATCGTTTCATTGAAAAAAATACTTTCATTTTGGGGATAGTTTGCCCAGAAATTAAAATTCAGTTTATTTACATTTACTCAACTTCATATGTTGTTTCAAACCTGTACGTCTTTCTTTTGCAGAACAAAAGATAAGATATTTTGAAGAATGTTGGTAACCCAAATGGTTTTGGTCTGTAAATGTATCTAAATAACATATTTTTTTAATATTTTTTTTTTTTTTAATATGGCCGTTGTAGCCTTAAAGTTTTTTTTTTTGTACTCAATTTTTATTGTATTCAAGGGTAACAATATAGAAGAGGTATTGTAACAATTCAGATACACTAGTAACCCTAACCCCACCGTCCCTAATACTGTATAAATTCATCTCCGGCTCCGATTTTGTTTGTTTTAGCTTATATTTCCTTGTCCTGTTCATCTTTGGGATTCCCTCATTGTTCTCACGTGTCTTGTTACTTTTATTAGTTCTTGTGTTCCTCGTCAGTCTTGTCCTTACATGGCGTTTTATTGGTGTGCTCAGTTTTAGTTTCCTTGTTTGTAGGTCCTTGTTTTTAGAGTTAGTTGTACCTTTGTTATACAGATCCTTCTCAAAAAATTAGCATATTGTGATAAAGTTCATTATTTTCAATAATGTAATGATAAAAATTAAACTTTCATATATTTTAGATTCATTGCACACCAACTGAAATATTTCAGGTCTTTTATTGTTTTAATACTGATGATTTTGGCATACAGCTCATGAAAACCCCAAATTCCTGTCTCAAAAAATTAGCATATCATGAAAAGGTTCTCTAAATGAGCTATTAACCTAATCATCTGAATCAACTAATTAACTCTAAACACCTGCAAAAGATTCCTGAGGCTTTTAAAAACTCCCAGCCTGTTTCATTACTCAAAACTGCAATCGTGGGTAAGACTGCTGTCCAGAAGGCCATCATTGACACCCTCAAGCAAGAGGGTAAGACACAGAAAGAAATTTCTGAACAAATAGGCTGTTCCCAGAGTGCTGTATCAAGGCACCTCAGTGGGAAGTCTGTGGGAAGGAAAAAGTATGGCAAAAAACGCTGCACAACGAGAAGAGGTGACCGGACCCTGAGGAAGATTGTGGAGAAGGGCTGATTCCAGACCCTGGGGGACTTGCGGAAGCAGTGGACTGAGTCTGGAGTAGAAACATCCAGAGCCACCGTGCACAGGCGTGTGCAGGAAATGGGCTACAGGTGCCGCATTCCCCAGGTCAAGCCACTTTTGAACCAGAAACAGCGCAGAAGCGCCTGACCTGGGCTACAGAGAAGCAGCACTGGACTGTTGCTCAATGTCCCAAAGTACTTTTTTCGGATGAAAGCAAATTTTGCATGTCATTCGGAAATCAAGTTGTCAGAGTCTGGAGGAAGACTGGGGAGAAGGAAATGCCAAATTGCCTGAAGTCCAGTGTCAAGTACCCACAGTCAGTGATGGTCTGGGGTGCCATGTCAGCTGCTGGTGTTGGTCCACGGTGTTTTATCAAGGGCAGGGTCAATGCAGCTAGCTATCAGGAGATTTTGGAGCACTTCATGCTTCCATCTGCTGAAAAGCTTTATGGAGATGATTTCATTTTTCAGCACGACATGGCACCTGCTCACAGTGCCAAAACCACTGGTAAATGGTTTATTGACCATGGTTTTACTGTGCTCAATTGGCCTGCCAACTCTTCTGACCTGAACCAGAGAATCTGTGGGATATTGTGAAGAGAAAGTTGAGAGACGCAAGACCCAACCCTCTGGATGAGCTTAAGGCCGCTATCGAAGCATCCTGGGCCTCCAGAACACCTCAGCAGTGCCACAGGCTGATTGCCTCCATGCCGCATTGAAGCAGTCATTTCTGCAAAAGGATTCACGACCAAGTATTGAGTGCATAACTGAACATAATTATTTGAAGGTTTACTTTTTTTTTAATTAAAAACACTTTTATTGGTCGGATGAAAAATGCTAATTTTTTGAGATAGGAATTTGGGTTTTTCATGAGCTGTATGCCAAAATCATCAGTATTAAAACAATAAAAGACCTGAAATATTTCAGTTGGTGTGCAATGAATCTAAAATATATGAAAGTTTAATTTTTATCATTACATAATGGAAAATAATGAACTTTATCACAATATGCTAATTTTTTGAGAAGGACCTGTATATCATTAATAAATCGCTGCATTTGCATCCTGGACTCCTTTATCTCCCTTTTTAGTCACCCTCCGAATATTACAAACGTCACCAATTTGTGTGTGTGTGTGTGTGTGTGTGTGTGTGTGTGTGTGTGTGTGTGTGTGTGTGTGTGTGTGTGTGTGTGTGTGTGTGTGTGTGTGTGTGTGTGTGTGTGTTTGTGTTTGTGTGTGTGTGTGTGTGTGTGTGTGTGTGTGTGTGTGTGTGGCAGAGAGAGGCATAATGTTTTCATGCTATTGTCATTTGTCCAGCCTGCACAAATGACAATAGCATGAAAACATTATGACTCATTATGACAAACCAAACTCTCTCACACACATTATCCTCTCTCTGTATCTGTACTGTCTTCATCTCTCTGACTTTTATAGAGCAGGCAGCATTGTAAAAACAGAGACTAACTCTCATCTGCAAACAACACACATATGGTCAAACATGCACAAGTACTTTTGACATAATTAGGCCTGTTTGTGGCAGAGGTGGAGTCAGTGCTGATTCACTACAGCTCTGAACCACAAAAAAGGGCCATCTACACCTGTAAAACACAAAGGTTTAAGCAGAAAACTGCCATTTTAATATCCTTCTGCCATTCAGGGCAGTCTAAATTCAACTGATAGTTTTATAGTGCACAAGACGAGACAGTGTTTACTTAGGTTTGCCACTATGCAATAACACAGAGCTAAAATCGATGGACTTACTGTAACTATATAAAAAAGTCACCATGAATTAGATATATATTTTCAGACATCCTCCTATACAGGAGCACTGTCTTTAGAGACAGGATCTTGAGCTTGACTGACTCCAGTGGTTCAAAGGGAGCTCTCTATAGACCAGAAAAGACCACAGAGAGGTCCCATGAGGGGATGAGGTGCGGTCTGGGAGAATGTAACCTCATGTTGCCTATCAGGAACCTGATGACCTGATCGTGCTTTCCCAGTGACCTACAATGAACTGCATTGTGATGTGCTTCAATGGCGGCAACATACACTTTCAAGCTGCAGGGGGACAACCTCTGCTCCAACCTCTCTTTCAGGAAGGAAATCACAGAAGAACGAGGAAGAACACTACTCAGCGAACAGAATCCACTTAAAAGCATATGCGCGCCTGGTAGAGAGGACTATAGCTTGAGTGATGCCGTCTACAATCGCCGGTGATAGACCACTTTAGTCCTCTGTGTCCTGTCCAGAGGTCCTTTCCACAATTGAAAGTTCCAGGTGCCATATGGTTCCCCGTCCCTAAGAAAGCAGGTCCTTCCAGAGGGTAATCCCCCAGGGCAGGGCTGTCACAAGGAGCATCAGGTCTAAGAACCAGGTCCAGGTGGGCCAGTAAGGCGCAACCAACAAAACCCGCTCCTCGTCCTCCCTAACCATACACAGTGTCTGTGCGGGCAGGCTCACTGGGGGAAATACATACTTGTGTAGGCCACAGGGCCAGCTGTGTGCCAGTGCATCTGTGCCGAGGGTCTCCTCGGTCAGGGAATAGAATAACTTAATGGTCACTTAATGGGAGGACTTCTGGGAGGCAAACAGGTCTAGCTGTGTGCCTGAATTGACTCCAGATTAGATGGACCACCAGCCGCTGCTGACTCCAGAGAAGGAGTTGTGACATTTAACATGACCCTACCCCGCCTTGGCGGTTGACATACGCAACGGTCGCAGGACCAACACGTGCTTGCCCTGACGCAACTGTCGAAACCAGTGCAAGGCAAACAGCACTACCAGCTACTCCAGGCAATTGGTATGCCGCTGCAGTCAAGGTCCCTTCCAGGAGCCCGTAGCTGCATGCCAGTTGCACAACAAAATGCTTGGACACTTGTTCTAAGGGCACTCCAGTAAGTAGAAAGGCAAGGTCTGACCAGGGGCTGAATGTTTGGAGACAGCTCTGTGTGATTGTCACACGTAGTGTGCCGCAGTGCCATGTAGCCAGTGCTGTAGCCTTCTCATATGCATATATCCCAGTGGAGTTACCACGGCTGTGGATGCCATATGCCCCAGGAGCCTCTAAAATTGTTCTAGTGGAACAAATTTAGGCTGTTCATATTTAGGCAGCTAGAATGAGCCAGTCATTGAGATTGTTAATGTGGATGCGAATGCCCACCTCAGGGCAGGTAAGGGCAGCCTTGGTAACTTTGGTAAAGTTGTGGGGAGGCAGGGACATCCCAAAGAGGAGGACCTTGTACTAATATACTCAACCCTCGAATGTAAAGCATAGGAGCGGTCTGTGTCAAGGTAAAATCGAGACATGAAAGTACACGTCCTTCAGGTCAATCACTGCAAACCAATCCTGGTGGCAAATACATGTTTCTGCTTGAGTATCTTGAACAGGAGTTTGTGAAGGGCCCGATTCAAGACACACAGATACAAGATTGGCCGTAAACCATTCTTTCCTTGGGTACAATGAAGTATGAGCTGTAAAACCCTGACTTAATCTCGACTGGAGGGACAGGCTCTATTGCTTCCTTCACCAGCAGGACCGCAATCTCCACATGCAGGAAAGGGATGTCTTTGTTTGCCAGAGAGATAAAAAGGATGCCACTATACCTGGGGGGGACGCCTTGCGAACTGAATCGCGTAGCCGGGAAGGGCTAGCCAAGTTCCCATTCTCCATGTGTAAAGGCAGTGATTGTGGTGTGACACTTACCTGGCTCCGTGGGTCCTGTGAGGGACTGGCTAAGGAGGAGCTTACTGCCAAACTCCCTGCCTGTGGCAAAAGAAAGGGTGGCTGGGAGTGAGGAAGCGGGGTGTTGTTCACTGCCAGAGCACGCCCAGAATGGCCCAGAGGCCGAGGAAACTGTTATTTTATTGAAAAAGTGGGCGGAACAGGAATGATCTGAAACTGAAGATTCTTCCTGGCTCTCCTCCGGGGGAAGGAGTAGCGCACTCACCATGTCCTAGTACAGAACAGCTCCCTTCACCTCTGGGCCACCTGTCTTAAGGGCTGCTTAGATGGACACTTTGAGGGTTTAGTGGCGGCCTGGATGGGCTGTGTCGCCTTCCTGCGGGGGGCTCGACAGTGTGACCGGGATGACGATTCCGGCTACGCCAGAGCTGCTGTAGACACCACAGGGGGGCGCTCTCGGCTACCAGCAGACTGGCGGCCAGCCCGTGGCGGCCTGGTGGCAGTGGTGTCATGCCAGAGCTGAATGTGTTTAATGGCCTCATTTGGCTTCTGGGCTGCCGAGAGCTGCTGGGCAAAGATCATCAATTATTTAATTAGTTAATTTAATCTATAAAGCAGTTCTGCAAAAAAGTATGTCATTGTCTAGCTCAGTTCAGTTCTCATGAAACAGTGTCAGTACAGTCAAAACAATAATATTGTTGAATATTAAGTGTCCCCAACTAAGCAAGCCAAACAACAGTGGCAAGGAACCCAAACTCCATCAGGTGACAGAATGGAGAAAAAAACATTGGGAAAACCAGGCTCAGTCGGGGGGCCAGTTATCCTCTGCGTCCTTCATCTCAGCCAGCTCCAACAAGAAATGGCACTCCTGGACCACCAAGGTGGATATTGTCTGGCCAACACGGCCTGCACCGTGACTTTTGTCGCCTGGAGAACGCAATCAGTCTCCATACACAGTTCCTGCATCAACCCCGGCTCAGGAATACCCTTGTACCCTTTCCATGTAAACTGGCTATATCTCTTAAGCCTAGAAGTGAATGTTTTATGAACAGTTTGATAACCATATTTATCAGCACAGTCACGCAGAGTCGAAGCACAACCAAGACAATGTTATTCCACAAAATGCATGCAGTTTTGTATTGTTTTTAACCGCTAGAGGGACAAAAGTTACATAATGTACCTATAATGAACAAGTAAAATGTTACTTGTCACTGGTATTACAGTAATTGCAACAATGTTTGCAAATTAAAAGGTTTGATAAAAATCAATAAATTAGAATTTTTAATTTGCAAGTTGCAGCCATGCATTTATTTAAGCTGTGGTAATTTCCTTTTATAGTGTACAGGAGGTGGCCTAATTTACCCTCTGGCTCATCTTACCCACTCTCCTGTCTTCCTTCTATCGTTTAAGTCCTAGCACGCACAAACACATTTCAGGCTACTGCCTCTTTTAACACTATGAGTGATTGGTGATGGAACACAAATGTCTGGTCTTGTGTGTGTGTGTGTGTGTGAGAGAGAGAGAGAGAGAGAGAGAGAGAGAGAGAGAGAGAGAGAGAGAGAGAGAGAGAGAGAGAGAGAGAGAGAGAGAGAGAGAGAGAGAGAGAGAGAGAGAGAGAGAGAGAGAGAGAGCACAAGTTTATTTATGAGAGGATGTGTGTAAGGGGTAATATATTCATGGCCGTGTGTGAGTGAAGAGAGAGAGAATGTGTGTGTGCCAGTTTTTTCATGGTTGTGGTCTCTGTCACACACACAACCCTGAGTCACAGCAGTCAGACTCACATCAAGCAGCCCAGTGAGCAGATAAGTTTAAACACACACACAATGACACAAAGAGACAAACACAGCCATGCACACACAGATTCATGTACACACATACACTTTTTACACATAAAGAAATAAAGCAGAGCAGCAAACACAATAGCAAGGACTCTCTCTTACATGTCACATCTCACCTGTTTTTTAGGCCGAAACCTTGTACGAGGGCACAAGTTTTAGATAAAGCCTGAGGTAAAACACAGCTCAGTGCCTTCTGAATCCTCCCTCATCTCTCTCTCCTCTGATGATGCACCTGTGAAACACTGATCAACCGGCTCAAGGTCATCTTGTACCACTGACAGAATTATCTTTTTATCTCTAAACATCCATTACTGCATCATTCTCTTTCTGCGTGCTACAGTGATATCTTGATATATTTGGTACTTTTATGGTCAGTAATGCCTAAACTAAATGATAGTACAAAGACAAAATAATTATGGAGAGGGACATACATATGCATAAATAGCATAGGCTAAAACCTGAAATGCATCAAAAATTATTTTTTTAAATGTAGTTTTGCTTTATATTTCACATAAATGTATTCTGACATTTCAGGCATGTCAGTTTTTGCCACTGTGAAATAACTGCTTTCATATTTCGTTTGCTCTACTTTTTATATTAATTTTATAATTATTGCAAATATCTTCCACTTTTTTTTTCATTTCCATCTGTTATATTTATATGTATAATCGCATATATGGACTGTTAAATATCATGTTCAAGTTCAGACTTATATTTAGTGAAAAAGTAAATAGCAAGCTGCCTTTTAATTTTCTTCCATAGAAATGAGCTCCGTAAGCTTTAGACTGACAGTCCACTGCATCTTAAAGAACAGAAACAAAAACAAATCTTTCATCAATTTATTTTAAATGACAAAACAAATAATATAAAAAAGAAAGTTGCATCAGATTGTATCCATGCATGTTCGAAGGAAACATGCAGTAAAGTTATAAAGAAAGCACTGTAGCAAGTATAATGCTATTTTTTTCCAAATGTATTGTAGTGGTTACATTGATTCTTTTTATATACCATGGCACTGAACACATATTCATATATCATGGTACACTTTAAAAAGTGGTAACCTGCCATTGTTACCTTAACGATCTAATTCTACCTGATTTAAGCCATACATTTGGTATACATTCATGTATTTAGGTTGATTCGAAATATGTTTGACTATAAATCCAGTTAACTTGGATGTTAGGTTCCCAATTTTTGAGTATTTTTACATGAAAAAAATTGGTACATTTTCTTTATGCTTCAATAGTGCTTTGTCCTAACATGTTGGCTTGTGCTAATTAAAGGCTAATTTTGCATGGACACCATCACCATGCAATAAATAAGAAGAATTACACGCAAATTTGCTCAGATATGAAAACTAAACCATGTCAATTATCACAATTAAACTACGAGACTATCTGAGAATTAAGGGGGCTGAAAACTAATTCTGTTGAATGTTTTGTTTCGCTCGGATCATCTCTATATTTATGCATAGCTTTAGATGCGAGATTATCATCACAGCATCGTTTATTATAATCCAAACTGCAACAGTGTGGCTACGTCAATCAACGCGTCTTCTCTCTGCGCGCAACCACCGCTCCGTCTCGCGCTCCAGCTCGCGTGCCAAAGACAATAGTTTCTCTGGCATCTCTGACAGACTGTGCTTTTCTGCCAGAGGTCACAAGAAGGTGACACGGAGGGGAGTGTGTGCATTTTATATACATTTAAAGGAAAGATAGCTTTTTTTCCCTTGTCATACTCTCAAGCGTGCGTGTCACCATTTCCTCCAAAAACAAGCCGGACTTTTTAGCGCGCGCTTCCCGGGTGCTCCACAGCAAGAGAATAATTGGCGCGGTCGTGGGCATCGTCATGATCTTGGCGCTGGTCATCGCAATTCCGCTTCTGGTCCAAACATCCGTGGTTTCAGCGCACTACGAAATGATCGGCACCTGCCGGATGATCTGTGATCCGTACAACCCCAAACCGAGCGCCACGGCGCTGGAGGTGATGCAGGACCTCAGTGCCATCCCACCATCTTTCGCTCAAGGGACTAGAGGGGAACCGGGCCGCCCGGGCAAACCGGGACCCAGGGGTCCACCTGGAGAACCTGGTCCACCTGGTCCAAGGGGACCACCTGGGGACTCAGGCAGACCTGGATTTACCGGCATCACATCGGGGACGGCGAGGACTGAGACAGGAGACGTTGGTCCAGCGTTAGGGAACACCAAGATCGCGTTTTACGTGGGTCTCAAGAACCCTCATGAAGGCTACGAGGTGCTCCGGTTTGATGATGTAGTAACAAATGTCGGAAATCACTATGATCCCACAACTGGCAAGTTTACGTGTCAGGTGTCGGGGATTTACTACTTCACCTACCATGTGCTGATGCGCGGAGGGGACGGGACAAGCATGTGGGCAGACCTCTGTAAAAATGGCCAGGTAGTATTTCTACAACGTTTTCAGGAGAAAAACAATAAATATGCGAATGAAGGCTTAATAAGACTTGAATCACCATGAATAATGGGGACAAGAAAAAAAAACAGGGAGGGCCTTAAAGTTTTTTTTCACATAGGCTATAATGTTTTCGGTAAACATAAAAGTTACACACTGTGTACAAACTCGTGAACATAAATCTCTTTAGCAACATCTTTGTAGTTCAGACGGTATATCAATAAAACAAAACATTTTTGTTTTTATGTATCACTTTATTGACGCCACTACAAGTCAATCAATTATTCGCACACTGAGCAAGTTTCAAATTCGTTTTATATGGATGTTCGGTAATGCATGGTCTGTCATTGCGCGTGGTGTGGAAAACAGATACAGGCGAATTTAGCGGTTATAAAAAATGCTACTGATTTATTATTATTATTATTATTATTATAAACCCTGCACTTTTTGATTATTTCTCAATACATGTAGCCTAACTACAGGCGATTGATTTCTCTGTGCTAACAAATATTAAAACGAAATGAAAGGTTTTTATTAGTGAAGATCCTTTCATTTTTAAACAAATTTTGCTACTAAACTACTGGCTATCATAAGCGCTGCGAATTCAATGGCACTGAATGATTGTGCGTTTATTTGAACAGGTTCGCGCGAGCGCCATCGCGCAAGACGCCGATCAGAACTACGACTACGCGAGCAACAGTGCCGTGCTGCACCTGGACTCTGGCGACGAGATTTATGTCAAACTCGACGGCGGAAAGGCGCACGGAGGAAACAACAACAAATACAGTACATTCTCTGGCTTCATTCTTTACCCAGACTGAGCGGTTACGCGCTTCGTTTCAGACGGACTGTTCCAGCATCTCCTCTCTCCGCGCGACACTCCACTGTCATTCCTGTCTGTCCGGGAATATACGATCATCTGAACTCTGCGCCCGTGTGAGAATCTGTTGTCTGAATTCGTACCTTTCTGTTTAATGATGTCTTGTGTTTGGATATTATACCCAATTAAACGCAACATTAAAAATTGTAAACAGCAAAACATGCACGGGATGGTGATCAGGATTCCACATCTAGATGATTATTAGCATTATCTGTACAGTTCTCTGCTCAAATTGAATTCCCCCCTGTAAAACTGCATTCATGAGCCTCTAGTGTGATACAAGTTCTGCTGTTAGATACATTGGTTTCATGTAGATATGGACACGTTTATTTTGGTCTAATACTGGTTGCTGGACAAGTGTAAGCATTTCAGCTCATTAAAAAAATGTAATGGATTTTCATCCAAAAAACATCCAATAATTTACTCACTTGTGTTGTTCCAAATCTGTATGATTTTTTTGGGTCACACTTTATTTTAAGGTGTCTTATTACAGTGTAATTATGAATTTAAGGACTATGTAATAATAATGAACCAAATGTACTTATGATTGCACTTTATTTTACAGTATGTGTACTTACATGTACTTACAATGTACTTTTCTAAGAAAGTACTGGGTAATATAATGTAACTGCATGGGTTCGTTTAGGTTCAGGGTTAGTACCTAGTTATTACCAAATTATTATAATAACTATAATAAGTACATAGTATGTACAAGGGGAACAGGGCTGTAAAGTACAGTGCTACTGTGTTTGGTTTAGGGCTAGTTGCATGTAATTATGAATAATTTAAAATTATTACGACAGTAACTACATGTAACGTGTAACAAGGACACTGTAAAGTAAAGTGTTACTGATTTTTTTTTCTACTGTGTAACCCCCAAAAAAGATGTGTCATAAAATGTCTCAGCCTTTCCTCGCCATATAGAGAAGGCCAATAGGGTCCAATGTTGTTTGGGTTGGGTTTTACAGTAGAAAGAAAGTAATGCAGGTTTGGAAGACATGAGGTTGAGTAAAAAAAAAGACTTTTTAATATATTTGGCTGAATTAGCAATTTAACTCCTAATTGCAGCTCTACTGCAAATGGCTTTATTTGAAACCTTTGAGCATTACAGTGTGTTTTCAATTTATATTTAAATAACAAACCTGTGTGTGTACTTTAATGAAGTGTTGTTGTTCGGCAGTGAACTCTGGGACTTGATGTTTGACCTCACACAGGTTCTTCTGAGACGTGTCAAACATCACGGCCAGAGATAGAGAAGGAGAACATCAACAACTTAAAAAGGCCATATATTCAAATGACATAATGCAACATTTCCAACAACTGTTGTTTAGAAAATCAAATTGCCCAAAAAAACGAGTTTAGCTGCTTTTCGATGGGTATTTGGTGCCTGTGCATTCAGATTCTGGTTAAAAGAGAAGGTTAATAAACATCCTCAAACAACATCAAAGCGTCTGTTAATCCATCCGACACTTGCCTTAACACACGTTATATATAATGAGCTCCCCATAAACACACCGCTGGCCATTAACATCCAGCATGAGGAAGAACAGCAGATGTAATGCAAGAGTTTTGCTCTCACAAACATGTCTTTTCGTTTATAAACAGCCATGGGTTTGAATATCAGACTAATCTTTCATACATGTTTACCCAACACACACAATTCCAGCAATTAAATGCCTGGTGCTTGTCTTATAACACTCTGCTAATCTACTTTGATTTGTTTCTGCAAAACACATCTCTGACTGATCCGAAAGATTTACTGGCTTTGACAAAAGAGCCCAATTGTATGACTGTTCACACAACCCCATGAATTCACATGAATCCGGAGAACACCTGAATTATTCTGTTTTTTTCTTGGATTATTCATTTGAAGTATTTGACTGGTCACCCATCATTTTAGAGTTTGGAGGGGAGTTTGTGAAGGAACATGGGCCTTGATAAGCTTTTATTAGTCCGTGTATGTGCGCCGTGTAAGTTGCGATCTCATCCTCGAGATCGTGTGAAGAGGCACAGCTGGTAGTTACAGAGTGAAAGAAAAATAAGCCAGGGGGCTCACATCACTTTCCTCTCTCCTTCTTACTCTCCCCCTTGCTCATTTATCTCAGTTCATCTGCCAGCACACACACACACACACACACACACCCTGGAGCAGCTGGGTAACAATCCAGGGGTGTGTTTCCCAAAAGCATTGTTAGCTAACTATGATCCCAAGTTCCATTGAACTCTATTGGTAACGACAGCACCGTATCCCTAAACCTACCCATCACAGATTCACACACACACACACACACACACACACACACACACACACACACACACACACACACACACACACACACACACACACACACACACTAACCCTATCCCTAAACCTACCCATCACACATTCACATACTCACACACATACACACACACACACACACACACACACACACACACACACACACACACACACACACACACACACACACAGACACACACACACTAACCCTATCCCTAAACCTACCCATCACACATTCACATACTCACACACACACACACACACACACACACACACACACACACACACACACACACTAACCCTATCCCTAAACCTACCCATCACACATTCACATACTCACACACACACACACACACACACACACACTATCCCTATCCCTAAACCTACCCATCACACATTCACATACTCTCTCTCACACACACACACACACACACACACACACACACACACACACACACACACACACACACAAACACACACACACACACACACTAACCCTATCCCTAAACCTACCCGTCACACATTCACATACTCACACACACACACACACACACACACACACACACACACACACACACACACACTAACCCTATCCCTAAACCTACCCATCACACATTCACATACTCACACACACACACACACACACACACTAACCCTATCCCTAAACCTACCCATCACAGGCAACATTCTGCATTTTTACATTTTTAATAAAACATTGTTTTTATGTTTTTAAGCTATTTGAATTATGAGGACTCATGAAATGTCCTCATAAACCACGTTTAAGTTGTAATACCAGTGTGATACGCATGTCATTATACAAATTTGTGTCCTCATAAATCACATAAACAAGCACACACACACACACACACACACACAAACACACTCACACACACACTCACACTCACACACACACACAGACTCCAGTAATGACATCATTCAAAGTGTCTCCGTCACAGCAACTTTATTTCATCATTAGGTCTCACGGACAAACACTCTATGCAACTGCTCATCCTCACACGGAGTCTCGACACAATCACACATCTCCTGTTAAACATCGCCAGAAGCTGCTTAGAACAATCCAGTCTCTTTAGTCCAGATTTGGCATGGACCCTCAGATCATGGTTCCGGTGAAGCGTACCAATGTTCGTTTTGACTGATCAAAGTTTGGCCGAGATACAGCCTCTAAACCAATTTTGGGTCGATCTCGTTCAGTGTGCAACATGAAACTTTTGAACAGAGATGAATGAAAAAAAAAACTGTTTAGTAATTTCTGTGCGGCTCAGTGAAGATTATCTTATCAGATTTTGGAGAAAAAAATGACAAATTTTGAAGGAATAGTAGTGAATAAACGGAATACGGTACTTTTCAAAATGGCCGCTACTGCAATGTACCCTTACCATAACCACCAGTTTCAACACACTACTAACTGCATACGCCTTGGACAGAAATTATTAAAATAAGGATTATTGTGACGTGTTTGTTCCTAAAATCAAACTCAAGAATACAATGGAGGCTTTTTTAGGGATTTCAGAAACACTGATAGAGAATTAGCACAAAATATAGCGCAAAATATACTGTAGGAAACCTCCCCTGGGTTATACAGAATGTATATGTGATTTTTGTAATAATCACGCTGTCTAATCAGCATTTTGATACACCACACCTGTGAGGAGGAATGATTATCTCTGCAAAGGAGTGCTCACTAACACAGATTTAGACAGATTTGTGAACAATATTTGAGAGAATTAGGCCTTTTGTGTACATAGAAAAAGTCTTCTTCAGCTCATGAAAAATGGGGGCAAAAACAATAGTGTTGCGTTTATAAATGTGTTCAGTGTATAAGAACAATCATCATACTTCAATAAAAATTAAACATATTCCCTTATAATTCCAGCAAAATACTAATTCCATAAAAATGATATACAGGATATACAAGATACTACAGTAAAACAATTGTACATTTTAAGGGTATCACGAGAAAAGGGCTTCTAGTGACCCTTCATGGGCCCATGTAAAGATAAATGTGGTAACCTTAGCTGAAGGCACTTTTAATGCTGTCCAACACACATACACATGCTGTCCATCATTACACCTTTCTCTCCAATGCGCCGCAAGCCACAGCCAATCAGAGGTTAAAGGGCAAGCACTCCCCTCTAACGCATGCTAAAGAGACACTAACACACACACACACACACAGTACACCGTTAGATCTGTTCTCTTCTAAATACATTCAGCACTGAATAGAGGAAATATGATACATGTTATGTCTTACACTAGAATGAATGGTGGAGTGCAAAGGAAGAATGTATGAGGGTAATTACGTACAGTATATGTGTGAATTACAGTATATGTGTGAATTCTTAGTAGTGTGTGTATCTAGTTTTAATATACCATTTGAATTGAATGTCAATGCATGTTTGCGCAATTTTGTTATATTTTTATATAATGGTGTGAAGTGTTGGGGAAAGTTACAATGAAAATGAATGCATTATAATATTGCGTTACTCCCTTAAAAACTAATTTCGTTTTTTAGTTACATTACTTTTGCGTTACTTTTTTTCACCTGGGCTGGACTTGTTTTTTTATAACAAAAAAAGTTATATTTTTGGGCAAATGTAAAGACCCTTTCACACCAAAAGTGAAATAATAAGCCTCAGGCTGAAGGAAATGCACATTCACTCCTGTACAGTAGAGGGCGCCGCTCAGGCAAACCTTTCAGCTGTGTGGAAGAATAGGATGCAGGAGAAAAAACGTTTAAAACTAAAAAATCTCATTTTTGCTTATGGTTTAGCTGCATCATCGAAGGTCAGAAGCAAGTACATTGGTCAATAAAGTGAGATTAAATACATTCAAACATTTTAGTTTTGGGGGCGTTGCATATTATTCTGATTCTGCATTTCACTGATTTTATTCATTTTGAGGAATACTGAATCTTTTTTTTGTGGAAGTGAGATGAATAAATACATTCTCACATTTGGTCTAGAACTACAATAACCATCATGTTTACACACACTCAAACACATAATGCCTCTGCACTTTTTGAAACAGTAACTCAGATATTTTGTTGTACATTTTAAAAGTAATGCGTTACTATACTAGTTACTTGAAAAAGTTATCTGATTCCGTAACTCAAGTTTCTTGTAATGAGTTACCCCCAACACTGTGGTGTGCCATGGAATTTTAATAAAACTGTGCCGTGGCAAAAAAAGGTTGGGAAACACTGTATTAGAGCATCGCACACATACATCGAGCGCACTGCACCGTTGCGGCAGTCACACATGCAACTGCAAGTGGTTGGTTCATCCGGATGTTATATAGCCAGCCCCTAAGGTCAGTCACCTGACATTGTTGATATTAGGTCTGGAGGATAAGCGGAAGAATGGCATCATTCAGGATACGACCATGGTGACAGTCATCGTTCTGTCTCATAGATCAAGAGTTATGGACATAACTTACGTTATAAAGTGTCTCTCTTTAAGTGCACTTAAGTGGCCTGTCATTTGATTAATATTATATTATCTGCAAGTACAGTTTTTTTTAAATACAGTTTAAGGTTTGAAGTATACTACAAGTGCACATTCAGTACAATTAAAGGTATTGTAGGTAAGATTTTTATAAAAAACTTTTTTCCAAATTTGTTTAAACTTTCTATATATATCAATACATAATTAAAATGTAAGTACTCTGGAAAAGAGAGTATAAAAATCGAGTGTCTGTAGTGCTCTCAGGGCTGCAATAAACACAGCTACTTATCTCCATTCACTTCCACCCCCTCCATTCTGGGCTCCTTCCAAACCCATGCCCCCAAAACACATGAACGCGCGATGCCGACCGCTCACAGCTGGAGGACGCGCGTACCAGCGCCGAGTGGAGAGGAGCGCAGTGCATGTAGTGACATCATGTCAGACTCACATGTAATAAAATACCTAACTTTATCATTATGAATATAAACAACTAACATGGCTGTTAGTACTCACTATCAATCTAGCATATTGATACTGGTAAAGTTTAAAATATATTGAGTTTGATTCGTTAACGAGCTAGTAACATAAAGCAAAGCTAAACACAGGTTGCATTGATACACGTTTTCCCATTACAATCAGTTACACTGTGATGAAGGTGAATTTCGTGTAAGATTCATAACATATACGCCGTGTTTTGCATGTAATTGTGTCTCTTACTAGTCTCTTACCCTCCTCAAGTCAAACAGTGCGCGCATGTGGGCAGCGCATGTAGCAGCAGGGGTGTTGCCATGGTTGCGAGAGAGTGACAGTCGCCTAAGCCAATCCTTTGTTTCGTCCTGAATGGAAATAATGAGCTGTGTTTAGTGCAGATTAAGCGGTCAAGAGTCACTCGATTTTTATACTCTTTTTATCAGAGTACTTACATTTTAATTATGCATTGATATATATAGAAAGTTTAAACAAATTTGGATAAAAGTTTTTTTATAAAAATCTTACCTACAATACCTTTAAGGACTGTTTCAATTCCAAGAATGCAAAGAACGGACATGCAATCGCATGGAGACCTGTCTTGCCAGGCGACTTTGAAAGAACAAACTCGGAAGAACGCGAGGACACAGAAAGCATCTTTGTAAGAATTGAGAAGTACTGACCGTCCCAGTATATCATAAGTAGTGGCTAATGCACAATAAATACAACATAACATCCCAAACAAATGTCACAACCCTTTAAAACATTTATTTTATATTATTATAGACATTATTTTCATAAAATGTTATGTTTTTTTTTTTATTTGCTCTTTATGAATTTTAATTTGTGTCTTTATGAAAATGAGTAGCCTATATATGCGTTACCTGTGGTATGTCAATGTTAAGATTCTTTTTAATATGCCAATGAAAATACTGCAGGCTTTCTTCAAGTTATCAATTTATTCAAATTAAGCAAAACAAACGGAAACAATTTTACTTTCACAAGCTGTCACGTATCTCTTAAGTGAGAATGAGAAGTTTAAAGCTTAAAGGCTTCCATACCGCCCGCAGCGTCTTCTGGGATTTTTAACGGTTTGATTCTCTCAAGTCTGCATTCGATGCATCCTCGATATCATCTGGGCACTTTCATGCGTCTTTTGTACTTACGTTCTTGAGTATTGGAATTGAACTTCGACGGTTAATGATGGCGTATAACGAGAACACAAGGACGCAAGGTCACTTAAGAACGCTGTGGCGAACAGGACGGCCGAGGGACGTGAGAGAACGGCGCGAGGCCGGTGGTGCGATTGCTAATGAGCAACACCTGTGAAGCACACCGGTCTCGCATCTCTCACGGAGGAGCGGAAGCATAAAGGAGGAGCGACGACGTTGATGATCGAGAGAGGAACAGGCCTGTATTTTAGTTGTTTTGTTTTTGTATTTTACTTTAGCCAGCAGTCGTCCGCGAGGGGCTGCTGGCAGTTATATTTATTTTCGGTAGCCAGCAGTCGTCCGCGAGGGGCTGCTGGCGGTATTTTCGTTTGTTTGTTTTATTTTAAATAAATTATATTTTGATTGTTCGCCGGTTCCCGCCTCCTTCTTCCCTGAACATTGCTACACTGGTGCCGAAACCCGGGAAGAGGGAGGAACGCGCTGTCAGAGAGTCCTCGCCGATGTGGGGAATCCGCGGTCCCATCGAGCATGGTGCGCGAGTCGCCGCCGCTCGCCGTGGGCCGGAGCCTGCTGCCATCCGCCGAGCGAGGGGAGGAGCAGGGAGCGGGGGACTCGCGGCCACGGACACTCGAGGCGGTGCGCTGGAGTGAGTTGCCGGTGGGACGGTCGAGCTCGCTGCCGGCCGCCTGGGTATTGGAGGGGCGGCTGCCATCCGGGAGGGAGAGGAGGAGTCGCCGCCGCTCGCCGTGGGCCGGAGCCTGCTGCCGTCCACCAGTGAAGGGGAGGAGCAGGGAGCGGGGGACTCCTGCCGTCTGCCCAAGGCACCCGAGGAGCCGTCGCCGTCCACCGGGCGGCGGAGGAGCGTCGAGCCGTCCACCGAGGGCTACCCAGCGTCACCGCCAGGCACCGTGGAGGAGAGCGCACAGCTGGTGGGGGACCAGATGGCAGCGCGTTGTGGGAACCGGACCAATTTTTTTTTTTTTTTTTTCCTCTCTCCCCTCTCTCGATCTGTCGCTCCTCATGCTTCCGTCTCCGTTTCCCTCGGTTTGTCTGTCCATACTCCCCAGGGATTGCCGCCGCCGGGGGGGGGAGTAGGCACAGGCTCGTGGGTACCCCCCGGCCTGTGAGGGGCGATGGGGGTATGTGGTGAACAGGACGGCCGAGGGACGTGAGAGAACGGCGCGAGGCCGGTGGTGCGATTGCTAATGAGCAACACCTGTGAAGCACACCGGTCTCGCATCTCTCACGGAGGAGCGGAAGCATAAAGGAGGAGCGATGACGTTGATGATCGAGAGAGGAACAGGCCTGTATTTTAGTTGTTTTGTTTTTGTATTTTACTTTAGCCAGCAGTCGTCCGCGAGGGGCTGCTGGCAGTTATATTTATTTTCGGTAGCCAGCAGTCGTCCGCGAGGGGCTGCTGGCGGTATTTTCGTTTGTTTGTTTTATTTTAAATAAATTATATTTTGATTGTTCGCCGGTTCCCGCCTCCTTCTTCCCTGAACATTGCTACAAACGCATATTGAGAAACAGCCAACTGAGCCAAGCACTTTTTTCAAAAGAGTAAGCACAATACAACAATATAAAAACAGATCAAGCTGATACATTATACATGTCACTAAAAAAAAAGCACCATAAAAACATGGACTATATACCAAATGTTCAGAAGTATAAAAATCCTCAGAAAAAATATGTGAAATATGCCACAAGATGCAAGTACATTGAAGATCAATTCAGTTAACAGGACTTTTGAAAGATTTTAAAAACACATGCCCTCTAACGAGCTAATGAGGTCTGCTGTATTGCAGTAAATGATGTGGCAACATGTGAAGCTGTTCTGAGGCCTTTTATCTGCTAAGAGATGACAGCTGTCAATCAATGGGACCAACATCTCCATCCTCATCTGCAGAACTGTCAACAAGCAAAACAGACACAAAAGCCCAGAGTACGTAAGAGACTTTCTGCCATTTAAGCTTATCTAAAACTCAGTGTGTGATGTGTGTGTCTGAGAGAGAGTTTTCTGAGTGTCTCTTTAGTTCCTGCTGACATTTACCTTCTTAAATCGTCTCATGTAATTTTTATGAGCTGTTGCTGCCCAGTGTTTGAGCGCTCTTCAGCATCTCTCTCTCTCTCTATCTCGCTGTCGCCCTCTCGCTCTGTGTGTGTGTATGAATGAATGAATGTGTCAGCGTGCTTTGTTGTAGGTGTGTATTATGTTTGTAAGCACGCGATTATGTGAGAGAGATAATGTTCTATATGACAGGATGAATGTGAGCAGGATTGTCATTGTCAACATGTCCGTCCGTCATGTCCGTCCTGGTCTCCCGAACTGTTAACCCTTCCCTTAAATCTTCCCATCATTAACTCTAAGACACTCTTAGACAGCCTCCAGGGTGAACACCCACCCCTCTTGACCTTTTTCACGTGAGGTTGCGCTAAAATGGCATGGTTGCTTCAGCAAGTGTGTACAAACGGCTTGCATGTGTGGCCCCTTTAAGACTTGTTGCCCTTTTAAATTATCCTACAAAGTGTTGTGTAAGGAAGAAATGCGAGCTGATTCAAGTTGGAGTGTTAGAAAGTGTATGGTGTAATCTTGCATATAATTGTTGATTGTTGAAGTTATTGTAACTAAATTCAAGTGTTTGGAAAAAAAAGCCCATGGGGGGGGTTGAGGGTGGGAGGAGCCAATCTGGAGCCAGGAGCAGGGGGTGCCAGATTGAGGTCAAGCCAGGACGAAGCCCCAGGGCGGAGTTAAGGGTAGGGGGGCCATGGTAGATCTGGTAGATGGCAGATAACACCCTAGTGATGACCGATGGAGAAGAACCCACTGGAGTTGGAGACTCAGGTGGAGCTGAAGAGCCAAAGAGCCAACGCAACGTCAGCGACAAGGTGGAACCAGGGGGAAGACGGAGCCGAAGATGCAGACAGGACGACGTTTGACCTAGGCGACGCTGGTGGGATGAGGGAGCAAGGGGGAGCCGTCAGGACGCACAGCAGGCCAATCTCCATAGTCAGAGGTGGGCTCTAGCAAATCCCTCGTGCAGATTGCGGGGGCAGTGTATGGCTGGTCTCTGAATGTGGAGAGGGGCTGGTGTGGTCCTCAGCCATGCGGATGATGAACGAGGAGCAATTGTTCACCAGCATCCACTCCACGAATGCAGTGAAGTCCTCTCGTGGACCACCTTGTGTAGACTAGTATAATAAAAAATGCACAGCAAGCGGCTGGGGAAGTTGGTGCGGTACGCCAGGTCTAAAAATATCCTTGTGTTGTCCTCGAGACTTTTTCCCTCCTGCTCCAGACAGAGCAGCTGGACGGCTGGCAGGTCCATGAAAAAAAGTGTAAGTGTCTTTGTTTTCGAGATGTGAGAGGGTTATATGTAGGGCTGCTGAGATGATGTCCGAGCTAGATCTGTTCCGGCGGTAGACATACTGTATGTGGGTCAGAACCACTCTCTCAAACACTTCATAATGGTTGGAATAAGTGCAACTGGTCTGTAGTTATTCAGACAGGTCACTTTGCTCTTTTTAGGAACCGATAATGCTGGTAGTCTTAAAACAGGTGGGGGACCATGGCCTGTGAGGGTGATAGATTAGAGGTGGAGGTGAGAACATCAGCCGACTCTGAGGCACATGCCCTGAGGGCCTGTCCAGGGATGTTATTCGGGCCTGCTGCCTTGCGAGGATTAGTTATCCTTAAGGCTTTGTGTACTTCAGCTAGGTTGTGCGATCAGGCTGTGTGAATGGCTGTGTATAGCTGCTGGACGTCTCAAAACGGGCGTTAAATTAATTTAGTTGTTCAGGCAGGGTGACTGTAGCTGGTTACATATGAAGTCCTCATATAGTCTAAGATGTGTTGAGGCCTTGCCACATCCACCTAGCATCAGCAGTAGAGTAAAAGCTCTCAATTTTCTCTATATGTACTGCCTTTTAGCCTCCTTGAAGGTCTCTCTTCCCTGCAAGCAATAGCCGTCATTTCACAGGTTAAATAAAGACCTGATATAGTCCGGCTATGAGCAACACACTTCTATCCAGAATAACGCGAATTTGGTTACATGTCGTTTTTGCCAAAATACCTTACGATATGTATGATATTCTATCATGTAAGCAAAGTAAACAGTGATTACAAGGTGTTTGGTTTCATTTCTTCACTCATTTAATTTCTTTGTTATCTAATTGATGACTAATCTATTCTTGGGCTATGGTTTAGAGGTCTACAAAATGTTCAATGACAGCCTAATTTTTGCCTTGTTTTAGCCTAGACGTTTGGGCTGTGTTTGAACAGCTATTAGATGTCTTTTAAACACAATATTGCTTGCTGGTTTAGTTTGTACTTTGCTGCATTTGGATGAATTGACGGAGACAGGACAAAGACTGCAGGAACACAATGAGTATACATACTAGACTAAACCAGGAGCTTATAAGATAATCAATTATACAACAACAGGTGAACTGAATACAACAATCAAACACTGGGAAACGGGGTAAAATGACACAAGGACACAGGCAAACATGACAGAATCAAAAACACAATATGCATGTTACATATATAACATTGTACATTACATTACAGTTAACATCATGTGTAATAATATTTCATTATTAACATTTGTATTGTAACATTTTATGGACTACTAATCTTAAAAATGAAGGGACAATCTCAGTAGTAATTATGTGACCCTGGACCAAAAAAAAAAATCCAGCTCTCTTCCATCCCTTTCACTCTTGGTATTTAATTCCACACATCATGTGCTTTGTTCAGTTATAATCATACATCATGTGATTTGTGTGCATTTTTTTATATCTGCTGTCCAGCGTGCGGCGTTTCAGCCTGAGGCAGCTCATCATGGCGACTGAATTATGGCTGATAATGCTGAAATAAATCTGAGATGCTGAAGCGCCCATCTTCTGTCCTCTTCTGCCTCGATCTTCACAGCTGCGGTCTGCCCGTCACATCTCTATTCATGAGGCTTTTACATAATGAGCTGTTATGGAGTTCTGGGTGATCTGTCATCAAGAGCAGCGACCCCCGGGGCTAACCACTAACTTCACACTTCACGCGCTGGGTATGTGTGTGTGTGTGTGTGTGTGTGTGTGTGTGTGTGTGTGTGTGTGTGTGTGTGTGTGTGTGTGTGTGTGTGTGTGTGTGCAACCTCAGGAATTTCCAATCATCCTTAAACATCATCACTGATGCCCAGGCCATCCTCAAGCTAACTCTCATTCTCTCTCTTTCCCTTTTTTAATTTTACTCTCTAGCTGCTTCTGTCGGAAAATTGGTTTTATTATGTTTTCAGACTTTTAAGTCCAGATGCGACTGATGATTATTCCCTAAATCTGTTACAGGAGTCATTTTAGCTGTCATGTTTTTTAAAAAAAATGGATCTAGGCTTCATTGTTTTATATCATGATGTTTCTTGTGAAAGTGTCACGCTACATGAGCTGATAAATCTAAAATAGACAAGATAATGTTTAAATTCTAGCTGGAATATTCCTTATTCATGTTCAATGTGTTAACATGAATACAGAGCCTGAATTAATTACATGCATATTAAGTGCTAATATTAATGATATTTGACTTGAGGTCAGATCTGAGGGAAGTAAGAAATGAATAATAAGTTGCAACCATCCCTTGTGAAAAGAAGTGTGCTTATTTCTAATGAATGTGCACTTGTAGTGTACTTCAAAATCTTACAAGAATATATTTTTCAAACTGTATTTAGTGCCATCACCAGAACAAATAGTATGGGGGGAGGGCATTTCGTTTTCATGGAGGATTTATAATCTGAGAAACAAACATTCACCAAAACAATAACATCCCGTATTTAGCCTAAAATAATTCAAATAGACTGAGTTCTGTATTAAAACAGCAACAAAGCACAAAATATGAATTTTCTGATATGCGGGGGAACCAACACACTGGGGATATGCGCTTCCCCTTTAAAAACATTTAAATAGATTTGTTTGAAATCGTTTCAAGTTACGTGTCACTGCACAACCTACACATCCCAGCATAAACGCCCCTGATAAATTATTTGTCACTAAAGTGTCTACATTCACAAACCACTGTAAAGTCCCCCTCTAGAGTCAATCATTTTATCATTTAAAACTCATATTTGATCACCAAAATGTCATATTTAAACGTTTTTCCCTTAAAAAAAACTGTCATGCCTTAAAATAGCTTGAATGTAACTCTATGCCTCATTTAGTATACGTGGTTCTATGAATATGCAAATGAGCCCCGCCTCCACTCACTCACTCAGCTCAGAGATCCACTTGTTGACGATCACACTTTGATCTGATTGGGTAGTTTGTGACGTCAGAAACACCAGCGATTTCAAACCGTGGTATCGACTTATGAATTTGCACATGGTTTGTCTTAAAGCATATTAAAAACACCACATATATGCAGGATTTGGCATGGCAGTGTAACAGTTTTACAGTTATATTTGTCCTATTAGCTTTCTGCACGTGCAATATTTAATCCTGTCACTAGGGGCGCTCTAGCCAGTGAGATTCCTGGTAGCATAAAAAGGCTAGGAGTAGTATGAGAGAGAAGGGATGTGTTAACCACATGGAGAAGCTTTCTCACCAATGCTGTCTGGTGTTTTTTCCCTGATTTGAGGAACCTGAGGTTCCTAAACTCAAATAGGGTTCAACGTGCAGGCATGAGGAGGGGCTTATATTTGTCATCTATTGTTCATTTCACAAACTACAGTTTGTTCACCAACAGCCACTTAGAAGCTCGGTTTCAGGCAGAAGTGGCCTCATCAATACTGCACTTAAGTACTTTTCATCTTGCTCCTATTACTCTTAAGACTGAGCTCTTGGTAGCCAGAGACACTACTATAAAAGTCTGAACTATTTTGATGTTTGCCTTGCATCTGAATGAGTATGCACTTTGTATGTTTACTGACTGTATGGTGATTTGTGGTGTAATACACATGGCTCATTGAAACGGTTACAGCAGAAAGTGTGCAAAGAGCACTCTATTTATAATCATCAAAAAGTGGTAATACATCTTCATCGCAATCTCACAAGTTCCAATATAATCAGTGAAGCTGATGCACTATGCATCTCTTATTTACATAATTGCTTGAGTATTTGATAGTGTGTAGAACCCAGGATCCTCTCAAAAGGAAAAACATCATTACATGGACTTCCAAAATATGTAAAAGTCAGTTGTTAAAATGTATTTTCAACACTATTCCTCAGCAGTACAACCAAGAAAGACCCTTTGTTGTATTCTCACAACTTTTCTAACGGCTGCTTCCCTGCAGGTCCTGTGCAGGTCAGACACAATTATAACAGCACAACTGAAATTTAAGAGAGGTATAAAATAATTACCACAATGAAACGTCCTGTTTGCGAAGATGGTTTTCGGATTGATCAGCTTGTTTTTCATGGATGTGTTTATCGGACTTCAGTTTCAAAATAAATTACATTAATATTAGTTTTCCATAAATGCGTGTCAGAATATTCAGCAGTACACTTTTACCAAAGACAGAAGTAGTAATAATAAAATTATTGAAATTAACATGCAACTAAGTGTCTAAAAAAACATTAAATTCAGTTCACACTGTTCTTTTTTATTTCCATAAAAGTACGCTAAAGTGTAGATCTTTTTCACAAAGAAATGCAAATTTAGCAATGAGATATATTACAAATGAATTCTGAGCATAGAAATATGAGTGTGTGTATGAGAGAAAGATAGTTTAGAAAATAAATGTTGCCTGCAGACCCACAGACACTGACTCTGGTACCAGCTGCATCTCCCTGAGCACAGAGTGACTGTGACACACACACACACACACACACACACACACACACACACACACACACACACACACACACACACACACACACACACACACACACACACACACACACACACACACACACACGTTCATACGTCCTGTCCTTTCATTGTGACTAACAAAGTTTAGACACATAAGCACTCTTATTATAGACTTGGTTTCATAAACTGTGGTCAGTATATATTAGAGATATACTTTGTATGTGCATGATTGTGATTTCTCCCATGACAACTCTCAGAGCGTTTGGCATAGAAATGGATATGACAATGTTGATATGTTTGTTTGTGGTGGAATGGATCAGGTGGAGCTGGGGAAGGAGGAGGGTTTCTGAAAGCGCACTGCACCGGCTACAGCAAATGCTGACCAAGTATTTGAAGGTTAAGCAGCGATCTCATTGGCTACTGATACAGCAGGAACCAATCAGCTGTGCCCCATAGAGAATGATGTGATTGCAAGTAGATTGAGTTAAGGACCAATCAGCCTGCGCCATCTAGAGTTTCATGACAGAACTTAGTATCTAGTGGAGGAGAGAAACAGAATTAGCAGTGACATCCCACTGAAGGCTTTAAAGGAACAGTTCATACCAAAATGCATATTCTGTTATTACTGATTGACCCACATGTCATTTCAATCATTGATCCAAGCTGTAAGGTAGGGCAAAAAAACCCAAAACATATAAAATTATGTATTTAACTGTAATAAATGAATCCATTCATTTTCCAAACTGCTTGTTCTATAAAGCTTTGGGATGCTGGAGCATACATATTTATAGAGAGAGAATAAAATGTGAAGGAAGCAATGTGTGTTTTTGCTCACGGGCAATGTGAACACAATCAATCACCTGAGCCGTAAATGTCATGTGACTGATAACCCTGGTGCCACAGGATGATGACATCACGAGACGCTGATTGCGACAGAAGAACACACAGTCCCAAAACCTTCACTTCTGAGTTGTGATGTTGAAGACAGTAGAAATTTCATGCTTTTGGGAGCCTCCAAAAAGATCGTGTCACTGGTTAAATATCTACTGTAATATAAAGAAATACTTACAATTAATTTGACTAGAAAAAGTATTTCATATGAGCACACAGGTACTTTTTAGCAGCCTGATGTGTGATTGGATTTCTATTGGCCCTATCATACAACCGGCGCAATGCAGCGCAAGTGTTTTTTCACTTAAAAAATCAGCCATAAGTCCTGTTGTCCCGTACCTATTGGCCAGTTACACCCATCATGAACCCGGTCTTGCCCCAGTGATAGGAGGAGGCTGATCCTCTGTCTCAGTATGCATGTGTCTGATAAGGTGTGCAGGGTAAAGACTGGCGTGTGTGAGTGTGGCACTGTGGAAGAGGGGTTTTGGGGGGCGTGCTGTCAATCAAGATGAAGAAAGAGCTATATGAATTATACATGTGCTTAGAGCTGAACCTTACAGACCCACCTCTCCAACACACACACATATATAGTTCCTTCTATGTGTGTGTGTGTGTGTGTGTGTGTGTGTAGCTGATCTGTATGTCCCTTAATGCCTCTGTCTCTCTCATTAGCTAAAGGCCACTTACAGATGACCTCTCTTAAGCTCAATAAGAGTTTCATTATGCTAATTATACACACAAGACCTGACTCTGTGTGTGTGTGTGTGTGTGTGTGTGTGTGTGTGTGTGTGTGGCAGCAGACACCTTCACACATCGAGCATTAAAAGTAGCTTTAGTAACTATGCAGCGGTTCTCCTTCATTGTCTGGCAAAAAGTGTTCACAGATGATGATGTCAGGTAAAGATAACTGTGCATTAGTGACATCCATGTGCATGAGCTGCTGTTCCTCAATGAAATCTGTAAAACTTTAAATCCTTTTTTAACCTGAGAAACAGGTTATTCATCAATAATCTCCATCATTTAAATCGTGAAGGCTGATTATTATGCTGCGTTCAATTTGACCCGAGTTGGAAAAACAGGTTGAAAAAAAATAAATGTTTTCTGTGTTCATGCCTTATGTTCAGACAAACCTTTGTTGTGCTTGCTCTTTTAGAATACAAACACATAAAAGGTATTTTGCAGAGATAATGCCGAAGTATCATGTCCACCGAGGATGGATAGTGCTGTGTGCAACACAGTTTATTTAATTATTTTAAATATTATTTAAAATTATTTAAATCATAGTGCATCGATAGGATACTCCAGGGGTCGGCAACCTTTTCCTGAGGGAAAATCAATGGCATGCCTAGCACATGCAGATGAATGTTATATTTATTATAAAATGTTTTAGTCCTGGTCGGATTCACATGACAAATGACCTAATAATCCTTAATGATAGTTATCACTGTGCTGTAGACGTCACTGTGCATTTTGCTTCACCACAGTGCTGATCTTCCGATGAGAAATCCAAATGGCAAAACATAAGTATGTATGTTTGGGCAGTTCTGTCATTTCAGCCGTCTTGGAGAGAAGAATATGGTCTTGTTATTCAAAAAGATTGTGCCGTTTGCACTTTATGTTTAGAAAATGTTGTGTGCTGCACCTCCAGTGTTAGGCGCGACTTTGAAACTAAATATGAGAAATCCTTTAAAGATCAGGCAGACAGGGCAGAGTCCATCAGACGCTAGATCTACACAGCTTATGAAGAAAGTTACCGAATTGCTCATTGCATTGCGACGGAGAATACAATACGTATGCTTTCCCCTCTAGCACAGATGTTTTTTTGATGGCTTGCCTAGCAAAGAGACTATCAAATCTAGAATCAATCCCAGTGTCAGCCAGAAATTATTAGGGACGCGTCGAAGAAATGGTTCAGTGAGCAGCAAACAGCTGTATTGAAAAATGCAATGGTATTTAGTGTTGTGCTTGATGAGAGCGTGGACATAAATGACATTCCACGTTTAGCAGCAGGGCCGGTGGAAGCGCTGGGCAAACGAGGAAATTGCCCTGGGCACTAGAGGGCGCCAAACCATGACGAGCACAATCATTGAACAATCGATGGATGGCTTTGCTGAGAGCAGGGAATTTGATTTTCATACTCTGAGCAGTGGAAACGGGTAATCACAGTGACCTTCAAAGCTTGGTGGTTCTGAAGAACTATCTGCGATCGACTGTCACAAGATCGTTTGAATGGATTGACCGAAATTACAATTGAGCACCAAATCTGCACATATTGTGTTACTCCAAGATAATTGAAGAGTTTGCAGCAGCCAAAGCAATAAAGGTCCTCTTTCAAATGATGAGTAAATGGTGTATTAATTCATTACACCTGTCTTAAGTCAACAGTAGGGGTCAATGTGTGATAAATTGGCATTTTTTCTCTTTAAAATTTGACTGTAGGGTGCAGCATATTCCTATTTTGCCCAGAGCGCTGGATTGTCTTTCCCCGGCCCTGTTCGGCAGCCATGGCAAAATATTGTGATTCGAATGTAAGAGAGGAACTCTGTTGCCTAAAACCAACGACTGACACAACAAAAGTTGAAGACATTGCCAAAGCCTTCATTGAGCATTTAGAGGAGCGAGGGGTTGAGGTCAATGACGACAGATGGAGCTCCTGCCATGGTTGGCAAACAAAAAGTGGGTCACCCCATAATGAAATTACACTGCATAACAAGAAAACCTCTGTGCAAAAATGTCAAATTCAGATCTTAATTGTCACGATGTCTGTTCTTGTCTGTGTTTGCTTCAGTTCTTTCTCCAGCCCCTGCCTGCTTGTTTCTATGGTGTTTGATTGATTGTTATTTCAGGTGTGTCTTGTTAATTTGCTCTTCAGTTCTGTCTATTTAAACCCTGTGTTCTGTCTTGTTCTTGGTCAGTTCTTAATGGTACAAGTAGTTGGTTGTTCTGTTCCCGTACTTGTGAACCTGTTTTTTTTTAAGTTTTGAGTTAATCTTTAAATAAAACTGCTGCACGTAGTGTCACGATCCACACACGGGGAAACAAGGGTAAGTTCCAAAAACAGTAGTTTATTTAGGGATAACCCAAAATCGAAAACCAGTCCAAAGCAAGGGTCAAAATCCAAAAGGCAATCCAACAAGAACAGGAACAAAACAAGAAGCAAGGACACTGGAACAGAAGTAGCGTGATACATACAAGGACTCCGTGACACACACTGAAACAGACAGGGTTAAATACACAGGGAATAGTCAATGATAATGGGGAAATGGCTGAGTGCAATGATCAGTGATGAGGAACAACTGAGTGCAATGAAGAGACAAGGATCGTGGGAAATGTAGTTCATGAAGTGAATGACACCGTGGGGAAGGAGGACATCTAGTGGACATCTGGGGAACACAAACCCAACACTGTGACATAACCCTCCCTGTACGGAGTGGCTACCAGACGCTCCAAGACAACAAAGACCACAAAACAAAACAAGAGTCCAGGATGGGAGGCAGAACAGTAAAGGCTCAGGGGGAGGGATGGGGGGCCAGGTCCGTGGAGGGGAACATGGACAAGGGGCGATGGCCTAATTAACAGCCAGGTCGGATCTAACAGTCCATCGGGCGGCCAGAGTGAAGATGACAGCTCATCTGGCGGCCATGGCGAAGACGACACCTCGGGCGGCCATGGCGGAACAGAGAATCCTTTGGGCGGCCAGGGCGGTGAAGACCCCTCGGGCGGCCAGGGCGGTGAAGACCCCTCGGGCGGCCAGGGCGGTGAAGACCCCTCGGGCGGCCAGGGCGGTGAAGACCCCTCGGGCGGCCAGGGCGGTGAAGACCCCTCGGGCGGCCAGGGCGGTGAAGACCCCTCGGGCGACCATGGCAGAGGCTCTGGAACAGACATAGGCACTGGCTCCGGCTCAGGAACAGCAGACACCGGCTCTGGAACAGCGGACACCGGCTCTGGAACAGACATTGGCACTGGCTCCAGCTCAGGAACAGCAGACACCGGCTCTGGAACAGACATTGGCACTGGCTCCGGCTCTGGAACAGACATTGGCACTGGCTCCGGCTCAGGAACAGCAGACATCGGCTCTGGAACAGCGGACACCGGCCCTGGAACAGCGGACACCGGCCCTGGAATAGACATTGGCACTGGCTCCGGCTCAGGAACAGCAGACACCGGCTCTGGAACAGACATTGGCACTGGCTCCAGCTCAGGAACAGCAGACACCGGCTCTGGAACAGACATTGGCACTGGCTCCGGCTCAGGAACAGCAGACACCGGCTCTGGAACAGCGGACACCGGCTCTGGAACAGCGGACACCGGCTCTGGAACAGACATTGGCACTGGCTCCGGCTCAGGAACAGCAGACACCGGCTCTGGAACAGACATTGGCACTGGCTCCGGCTCAGGAACAGCAGACACCGGCTCTGGAACAGACATTGGCACTGGCTCCGGCTCAGGAACAGCAGACACCGGCTCTGGAACAGACATTGGCACTGGCTCCGGCTCAGGAACAGCAGACACCGGCTCTGGAACAGCGGACACCGGCTCTGGAACAGCGGACACCGGCTCTGGAACAGACATTGGCACTGGCTCCGGCTCAGGAACAGCAGACACCGGCTCTGGAACAGACATTGGCACTGGCTCCGGCTCAGGAACAGCAGACACCGGCTCTGGAACAGACATTGGCACAGGCTCCGGCTCAGGAACAGCAGACACCTGCTCTGGAACAGCGGACACCGGCTCTGGAACAGACATTGGCACTGGCTCCGGCTCAGGAACAGCAGACACCGGCTCTGGAACAGACATTGGCACTGGCTCCGGCTCAGGAACAGCAGACACCGGCTCTGGAACAGCGGACACCGGCTCTGGAACAGACATTGGCACTGGCTCCGGCTAAGGAACAGCAGACACCAGCTCTGGAACACACATTGGCACTGGCTCCGGCTCAGATACAGCAGGCACCGGCTCCAGCTCAGGAACGGTAGACAACGGCTCGAGCTCATGAACGGTGGACACCGGCTCAGTCTCAGGAACGGCGGACACCGGCTCAGGAACAGCGATCACCGGCATGTCCAGGATCCGAATCAGATGCTCCAAATAGTCCATCCGTGCCTTCGCGACCATGCGAATGGGCGTGGCATGAACAGTCTCTGGCTGGACAGACGGGACGTGAACAGTCTCTGGCTGGGCAGACGGGACGTGAACAGTCTCTGGCTGGGCAGACGGGACGTGAACAGTATCTGGCTCGGCGTGGCTGACGTGAAGCGCAGGCTCGGCGTGGCTGACGTGAAGCGCAGGCTCGGCGTGGCTGACGTGAAGCGCAGGCTCGGCGTGGCTGACGTGAAGCGCAGGCTCGGCGTGGCTGACGTGAACAGTCTCTGGTACAGTCTCCGGGTAATTGAGGAGACTGGAGGTCTTACCCCTCCTCCGCCGTCTCTGCCGGCGATGAGCTGGTTCTGTGCTTGACGAGATCAACGGCAGATGGAGTTCTGGACTGGACATCACCAGCCCAGGGTCGAGGAGTGATCCAAGTGGAGAGTGGTTCCGGGATTCATCTCTGGCGCCTCCTCTCCTGCGACCTCCGCGGATCCCCGAAAACCTGGCCAGACGAGTTCCCTCGAATGATTCCCTTCTCTCGAAGGAAGGGGTCTCGGGTAACTTTCTCACCGCGGTCTCCTCTGTGATACGAGCCCACAGAGCGAAACATTCGAAAATGTTCATACGCGGTGGCACTTCTCCAGATTGCGACCTCTCCCCTACGGTGGCTGGGGATGAGGACCAGAACCCCCTACTGCTGGAACTATTCATGACGGAGTTCTTCTGTCACGATCCACACACGGGGAAACAAGGGTAAGTTCCAAAAACAGTAGTTTATTTAGGGATAATCCAAAATCGAAAACCAGTCCAAAGCAAGAGTCAAAATCCAAAAGGCAATCCAACAGGAACAAAACAAGAAGCAAGGACACTGGAACAGAAGTAGCGTGATACATACAAGGACTCCGTGATGCACACTGAAACAGACAGGGTTAAATACACAGGGAATAGTCAATGATAATGGGGAAATGGCTGAGTGCAATGATCAGTGATGAGGAACAACTGAGTGCAATGAAGAGACAAGGATCGTGGGAAATGTAGTTCATGAAGTGAATGACACCGTGGGGAAGGAGGACATCTAGTGGACATCTGGGGAACACAAACCCAACACTGTGACACGTAGATCCTGCTTCCTCCATCTCTGCAACCGATCGCAACATGTTATGGCTACAGTTGTGAAGATTGTCAATTTTATAGTTAAGCAATCTTCACTCATGCACCAACAATTCCAATCCTTTCTCGGGGAAATCGACTGCACGCACAAACATATTCCTCTCCACTCGGCGTAAAGGTGGCTAAGCTGTGGGAACGTTTTAGAGAGGTTTGTTGGCAGCTTTGACAGTATTAAAACCTTGGCTGAAAAAGGCCAAGTCTACTATGAACATGGGTGTTGATGAGACATAGGTATTGAAACTTGTTTCTTACCGATATCACAGGTGCAGAACAAACCACTTTGAACATGTTCGAAACATGGGCTGCATTTGTTAACAAGCTAGTAATCTTGTCAAGATATATTACTAATGCGCAGCATTAACACGGGTGAGATATCCACGTGTATGTCCAAACTTCAATCTGAGTTCACAACACGATTTGTGGACCTCTGAAAATACATTTTTTGATCAAGCCTGAAAGCTTCGATGGACACGATTTTGACGAATCCCTGATACAGTGGATGGATGCACGGGACAAGGAACTGCAGCAGATTGAGTTCAAGAGTTCAGCACTGTGGAAGACCAAATTTACAGAAGTGCACAAAGAGTTGGAAACCACAGCAGTGCGTAATCAGGCCTCCTACATTTCCAGCATTTGTCCGTCTCCTGGACGACATTGCCAGAGAAATTCTGCTGTCTCAAAAGAGTTGCTTTGGCTTTGCTGACAGTCTTGTGGTGGACATTCAAATCTTCTCGCTCATGAAAACCATGCTCCGCCCCTCACGCCGAAGCATGTGTGCAACTAAAGGTGACGCACTACACTCCCAAGAGAACGCGACTCAGCAAAGGAAAGCAGGACCAGAGCTCACACTAACTGATATTCAGTTTTGTATTTTGCATTAGCCTACTATACTGTTTTTTTTTTTTGTTTGTTTTTTTTCTTCTCAGGAATGTTTATCTTTTTTCAATGAAAGTATAACAGTTTTAAATCTATCAAAGACTTTCATTTTAATATAGTTCCATTGGTAAATTTAACATAAATGTCAATGTTCTCTTAAAAACAGATTGGAAAGGAGCCTTTGTTCAATGTTCATTTAATGTTCAATGCTTTTTTGTTGCTCTGTGTTTTCAAGTATAAAAATGCTGTTGCTGTTATGCATGCTATTTGCATGAACAGTTTAAATCTTCTGAACAAATATATTTTGATATAATTAAACATAGCACGTAACCTGCCAAGGAAAAAATTAAATGACACGTGTCAAAAATGTTGCTGACTCCTGGGATATTCAAATAAATGCTGAACATGTCACTGTGTAGGGTAACTCAGGTGTTTATTGATGGGAAGTGGTAAACAGGACAAATGCTGAGTAAAAGTTCAATGCATAAAACAAGGAGAGCTCTTAACATGAGAATGATTTTACAGGAACGCACCAGCAAAATGAGGGAGAAACACAACTGAAGAGTAAATGTGAGAATACAGTCACTGGAGGAACTATGGAGGAAAATCATCGAAGACTATCAACGAAGAGAACAAACAGGTAGAGTCCACAGGTAGATGTACTAGAGCCTGAACAGTCTTTGAGGTTAGACAACGACGAGACCAGATACTGGTGGTGTTCAAAATCACCCCTATACCCTCATTCACTATTCCCAGCATTGCTCCACTAATATAGTCCACGAGTGAATGAAGGAGTGAATGAAGACGAGTGAGTGAATTTGGGCGCTGGAAGTGCTGCCGCTTTTGCAGAGTTTGTGTTTTCTGTTTAATAATTATTTTAAACTCAGCAAACTGGCAGCTCTAGTAGTAAAGAAAAGATTTATCTTGAACTCTGTCATGGAAACTATGTATAAACCTTAATTAAATAATTTAATAATTGATTTTAAAAGGAATTCATACTTTTACGAGTATATTAAAGAACTCTGTCTCGTCCTGTGTCGCGTCTTGAATGATATACTGTTGCGTTCGCCAGGTGACCTGTAAATGCAAAAAAACTGGTTCCATTGTAATTTTTGCAAAATATTCATTTTTTTTAATTGCCTGAAAACCCGCTTCATATGAGCGTAAAAACTTTTTTCCGATACATGAGTTCTTGCGAAATTTATTAGTTTCCATTTGGCATATTTTCAATTCAGTGTGAAGGGTAATTGAAACGCGGCTTATGAGTGCTGTTCTGATTGCATAATGAGTGACAGGTGTGTGTGTTTATAGTTTGGGGAGAATCCACACACTGAATCCAAAATTAAATACTTCCCTATATAATGTGCGAAAAACAGTACGCCAAAAGAGTAGTATGTCTAAATACAGTACCCACGATGATATAAGTACCCAGGATGACCTATTATTTCCCCCGACGGTGTATTGCAAGGAGACTTTTGAACAATAGATGTACTTTTGAACAATAGATTCAATCATGATCCGTCCGAAAATTCATTCCATGAGTTCAGATATTCATATCCCTGAGAGTGATACAGTATGGCTCGCTGCACAGAATGGAAATTTAAAAAACACCATCTTGCTGTTCGGCTGATAAAATAACTACAGTACATCTGAATTCAAAAGTATTAAAAAATATATTAATTTCTGTCACTTATTTATCCACAGCATCAAAACTAAATATTTTTGTTACACAAAGCAAACCATGAAAGTTGAGTGATAAACGATACAATTGTTGCCTATAAGCTGTTTCGTGCCTCACACCTTTAAAATGATTGAAATACTGCATGTACAATTTAAATAGATATATATTCATATATTACCATTAACTAAAGACTTTGGTGCACTGTGCAATGCTTCAAATTGACACATCCTTTACAACGTCACGACTCGGAAACTTGTGTGAATCATGTAAAATTGCGCAGCCGATTTCAGAAGAAACAAGAAACTAAAACAAAACTGTAATTGTCAGCATGCCCAAAGTGCCACGGTCATTTGTTTTAGAGGAATTAAGAAAGATTGAGAATTGTATTTTATTTTTTACCAAAATTGACTTTTTAAATCAGCAAAAAAATCAGCATTTTAGCCACTAAACGTTGGCTATTGCACCCAGTGCTCATGTGCTTTTGGATATTGGGAAACAATTTTTTTCTTTCTTTTTTTTAATGAATTGACGAAAAACTGTAGCAGTGACTGATTACAATTATGAGATACTTGGGGGGGGGGGGGGAGTATATTTTATATTGTAATATTACAATAATTATACCAACTAATAGTTCCCTTTCGTTGTCACTCCGAGTTACGTCGGATGACGACGAATGGGGTTTCGCTTAGAAAGCCTATCAGCTTCGAGTATTTAAAAACGAGCCAATGGCAAAGAAATGCCATGGGTCTGCGGAATTTGAATGACGTAACTCCGCCCCACCTCGTGGGTATAAAAGGAGGACGCCGGCAACATGCAGTTATGTTTTCGCTTCGGAGCCAAGAGTTTCTCTTCACTCCACAAGCCATCTCTGAACTGTCAGCTTCACGAACGAGTTCCTCTGGTGTTGGTGTGACGGCGATCTCCAGCGAGCGCGTGCTTCCTGCTTATCTGTGCAGTGGTTTGCCAGAGAGTGCGTGTCTCCCCGGGCGCTTCAACACTCTCTTAAAAGAGCTTGCACGCGGCACGTCTTTTTAAAGATGCCTCGCCCGTGCACTTCTGGTTGCGGCAGGCTGGTGTCTGACTCTGATGGGCACGAGCGCTGTCTAGTGTGTTTGGGCATGGATCACGCTAGAGCAGCGCTCGTGGATGAGTCATGTTCTCTCTGCGGGAACATGACCATTGCGTCACTTAGGTTGAGACTCAATGAACTCGCAAGAGTGAGAGTCCCCTCATCCACACCACGATCTAACGCTCCCCCGAGGAGTGCTACTTCGGCTGGTGGCCAGGGTGACCTGAGGGTTACGGTCTGGAACAAGGCGCCGACTATGTGACCGCGACCCCAGCCCCCCTCCTGTGTGACGGTGCCCGCTAGTGAACCTCCGATTCCCGCGGGTCTACCTTCGGGTGGCCCGCGAGTTTCGGTTGAAGCTACAGAGGAAGATGCTATGTCTGTAGCAGCATCACAAGGTGGGCTTGATTCTTCCGGAAGTGAATATTCAGCGCAGCTGCCACCTTCCGGTGTGCATACAGCTGTGCCTGAGTCGGATCCGGAAATGACAGCCATGCTTTCCCGGGCAGCCGTGAGCATTGGTCTAGAGTGGAGGCCTCCACCCTGTCCTGAGCGCTCGCGGCTGGACGATTGGTTTTTCGGTAAGGCTGCCGATATACGTGGTCCACGGCAAACCCCAATACCTTTCTTCCTGGATGTGCATGATGAGATCTCGAAGTCCTGGAAGACCCCCCTGTCTTCCCGGGACCGCTCGCTGGTCTCATCCGCCTTTCCTCCCCTCGATGAGGCGGCTGCCCGTGGGTACAATGGGCTTCAAGCCGAGTGCTGAGCACAAGCACTGAGCACAAGCCGTGCTCTCCTCGTCCCCCTCTGTCCCAGAGTCGGTTGACACGGCGTGCCGTCCACGAACCGTTTCGTCCCTGTCCCACTCTGTCGCCAGACCCCTGGCAGAGCAGCCCCCCGTGGAACGCTGGTCCTTCCCTGGCCTCCTCTGTCAGGGCGCGGATGTTAACTGTGCCCCCACACCGGATCGCTATGCCGTCCACGTCCGGGCCAGTTACTCCGCTTCGCTGCCCCTCCGGGGGGACGCCTGTGGTTCGCATGACCCCGCTGGTACAGTTTCTCGGGGCCTGGCTAGAGCTTCCCCGTCTGTCCTGCTGGGTCGCCCGAACCATCAGGCTCGGCTATGCGATTCAGTTCGCACAGTCTCCTCCCCGCTACAGGGGAGTCCGCTCCACTTTGGTCGGTGGCAATGCCCCCATCATGAGAGCAGAGATTGTCACCCTGCTGGCGAAGGGTGCAATCGAGACTGTCCCTCCAGCCGAGATGAGGTCCAGCTTCTACAGCCCTTACTTCATTGTCCCCAAGAAAACCGGTGGGTTAAGACAAATCCTGGACCTGCGCGTACTGAATCGCTCCCTTCACAGGATTCCGTTCAAGATGCTCACTGCCAAACGCATTTTCGAATGTGTTCGGCCCCAGGATTGGTTTGCAGCGATCGACCTGAAGGACGCCTACTTTCATGTCTCCATTCTTCCTCGACACAGACCGTTCCTCCGGTTTGCTTTCAAGGGGCAGTACGCGGTTCTCCCTTTCGGGCTAGCCCTGTCTCCTCGCGTCTTCACGAAGGTCGTCGAGGCAGCCCTTGTTCCCCTTCGGGTTCACGGGGTTCGCATCCTGAACTATCTCGACGACTGGCTGATCCTAGCTCACTCTCGAGATCAGGTTTGCGAACACAGGGACCTTGTGCTCCGGCACCTAGCTCGTCTGGGCCTTCGGGTCAACTGGGAGAAGAGCAAACTTTGCCCTGTGCAGAGGATCTCTTTTCTCGGTATGGACATCGACTCGGTCGCCATGTCCGCGCAGCTTGCGAGCGAGCGCGCGCAGTCACTGCTGACTTGTCTGAGACAAATTCAGGGCAAGAGTGCGGTTCCACTGAAACATTTTCAGAGGCTCCTGGGGCATATGGCATCTGCAGCCGCGGTTACGGCGCTCGGATTGCTTCATATGAGACCGCTTCAGCTTTGGCTTCGCGACCAAGTCCCGAGGTGGGCATGGCAACAAGGCACGCTCCGAGTACCAGTTACTCCGACCTGCCGTCAGACCGTTTTCTCAGGGCTGGTGTCCCCCTGGAACGAGTTTCCCGGTATGTTGTTGTCTCAACAGATGCCTCCACCACGGGCTGGGGCGCCATGTGCAATGGACATGCTGCCGCGGGCTCCTGCACAGGACCCCAGCGCCTATGGCATGTCAATTGCCTCGAGTTGCTGGCAGTACGCCTTGCCCTGCACAGCTTCCGAGCGCTGCTCATGGGTCAACACGTACTAGTCCGATCAGACAATACCGCCACTGTAGCGTACATCAACCATCAAGGTGGTCTACGCTCCCGCCGTATGTCGCAACTCGCTCGCCACCTCCTCTTATGGAGTCAGAGGCATCTGAGGTCCCTTCGAGCCATTTACATTCCCGGAGCCCTGAACCGTGCTGACGACGAGCTGTCACGGCTTCAGCCCCTCCCTGGAGAATGGCGACTCCATCCCCAGTCGGTCCAGCTGATTTGGGACCAGTTCGGGGACGCACAGATAGATCTGTTTGCCTCCCACGACTCGACCCATTGCGACCAGTATTATTGTCTGACCGAGGGCACGCTCGGCACGGATGCTCTGGCGCACAGCTGGCCCCGGGGCCGCAAATATGCGTTTCCCCCAGTGAGCCTTCTTGCGCAGGTCTTGCGCAAGGTCAGGGAGGACGAGGAGCAGGTCCTTCTGGTTGCGCCGTACTGGCCCACCCGGACTTGGTTCTCCGAACTAGTGCTCCTCGCGACAGCACCTCCTTGGCCAATTCCTCTGAGGAAGGACCTCCTTTCTCAGGGACGGGGCACCCTGTGGCACCCTCGTCCCGATCTCTGGAGCCTCCACGTGTGGCTCCTGGACGGGACGAGGCAGGTTTGAGTAACTTACCACCTACAGTGGTGGCTACCATCACTTCCGCTAGAGCGTCGTCCACGAGGCACGCCTACCCGTTGAAGTGGAACCTCTTCGTCAACTGGTGCTCTTCTCGCCGAGAAGACCCCCGGAGGTGTTCGATCAGTTTCGTGCTTTCCTTCCTTCAAGATGGGTCAGAGAGAAGGCTGTCTCCCTCCACCCTCAAAGTTTATGTTGCCACTATTGCCGCACACCACGACTTAGTGGAAGGTAAGTCCGTAGGGAAGCACGACCTGATCGTCAGGTTCCTGAGGGCGGCGAGGAGACTGAATCCTCCTCGCTCTCCTCTCGTTCCCTCTTGGGACCTCTCAGTGGTTTTAAGTGCCCTGCAGAGTGCTCCCTTTGAGCCTCTGCAATCAGTGGAGCTTAAGTTCCTGTCAATGAAGACAGCGATCCTTGTTGCATTGGCCTCTCTCAAGAGGGTCGGGGACCTGCACGCATTCTCCGTTGACGAAGCGTGCCTGGAATTCGGGCCGGCTTATTCTCACGTGATTCTGAGACCCCGGCTTGGATATGTGCCCAAGGTTCCTACCACTCCCTTTCGGGACCAGATGGTGAACCTGCAAGCGCTGCCCTTGGAGGAGGCAGACCCAGCCTTGGCACTGCTCTGTCCAGTACGCGCTCTCCGCGCCTATGTAGACAGGACGCAGTGTTTCAGGACCTCAGACCAGCTCTTTGTCTGTTATGATGGGAAGCTGAAGGGAAAGGCTCTCTCCAAGCAGAGGTTGTCTCACTGGATAGTGGACCCCATTGCTTTGGCATACCAGCAGCAAGGTCGACCGTGCCCCCTTGGTGTGACTGCCCACTCCACCCGGAGTGTGGCATCCTCTTGGGCTCTAGCGCATGGCGCCTCGCTAACAGACATCTGCAGAGCTGCAGGCTGGGCGACACCGAACACATTCGCCAGATTCTACAATCTCCGAGTGGAGCCAGTGTCCTCTTATGTACTCGCCTCAACTAGCTAGTACCGGACCCGCTCAGGTGTCTTTGCTTGCTCGCCATTCCACTCCACGGACTGGATACATGCGATATTCTGCTCAGGTGAGCTTCTCCGCAAGCCCTGAGTTCCTCCAGCACCCCTGATGCTAGCGCCAGTTTCTATTGCCTGGGTGTAGGCTAGGTGCCTCCCGTGTGCATGGTCCCTCCCCGGAGCTACCCCCACACGTGTATTTCCACTGTAAGCCTCTCTGAGCATGTGTCTTTCCCTTGGCAAGCCACCTTGCCACCCCTGAGGTTGAAATATTCCACCTGCGGCTGGACACCTCAGTGTTTCTCCATATGTTTCCTTCGGGTCATATGTGTATTTCCAAATGCCCTCCCCCCCCCCCCCCCCCTGGGTTGGTGTTAATTGCATATTTCCTCTAAAGCTATGGGATATGCTTCCCAGTGTACCTTGGTATTCCTGTGATAAATAGGAGTCCTTCGTCCAAAGTCTCTCGAGGGCTCAGATTTACGCAGGGCACTGGAAGACAGCTGTGAAGGTGGCGTGATTAGACTGATAACCCTATTTGTCGTCATGCGACGTAACTCGGAGTGACAGCGAAAGGGAACGTCTCGGTTACGTTTGTAACCCTCGTTCCCTGAGTAGGGAACGGAGACGTTACGTCTTCCTGCCACTTCCGCTGTACCGCGGGGATCGCCTGAGTTCAGTCTTGGCCCCTTAGCGAAGAAACATAACTGCATGTTGCCGGCGTCCTCCTTTTATACCCACGAGGTGGGGCGGAGTTACGTCATGCAAATTCCGCAGACCCATGGCATTTCTTTGCCATTGGCTCGTTTTTAAATACTCGAAGCTGATAGGCTTTCTAAGCGAAACCCCATTCGTCGTCATCCGACGTAACATCTCCGTTCCCTACTCAGGGAACGAGGGTTACACACGTAACCGAGACGTTATTAATATTGATTCATTGAAATGTATCTGTACTAACCACTTATTACAGTTCAGTTCATTGTTAATCAGCCCATTTATTTCTGTCCTTCTGACTAATACCATGCATCGATCTTACTGTATAAATGTTAAAAATAATCTGTTCTGATGTATATGGACATTATTCCACCAATTTCATGTTTAGTTGTGGTTTTAAGTTTTGTAATGAAGAAGAGGCTACTGTACAACACTTCCTTGATATCATAGCATTACAAAACCAAGTCGGTAACACTTTACTTGAAGGGGTGCATAAGACTAACATGACACCTTCATAATCATGACATGACACATGTTATGAATATGAAGGAAGTTTTATGCATGTTTTTGACAACTGTCATTAAGTGTCATTCGCTCAATTATGACATTTTTAATGCAAATATGACATTGTTTGAGATGTCTTTGTTATGACACCTTGACATAAACCATTACATCATAACCTGTCAGTGTCTTTGTCATGACAACTTGACATTACTAAGACAACACAACCTGTCATAAACAAGACATAGCAGATTGATGATCAAACTTAAGAAACCACTTAGCTTCATTGATTAACATGTCATTAAACTGTCAGGTGGTGGTTTTGACATTGGCTGTCATGAAGCCATTATAACTGTTTAATGACAAATTCAATTTGTACCACTGTAGTTGAGGTCACGAAAAACATTCATGACACAGTTTTAATGGACTGATGACAGCCAATGTCAAAACTAACCACATGACAGTTTAACTTAATTTAATGTCAAGTTGTCATGACAAAGACACTGAGAGGTTATGATGTAATGGTTTATGTCAAGATGTCATAACAAAGACGTCTTAAACAATGTCATATTTGCATTCAAAATGTCATTATTGAGCGAAAGACACTTAGTGACAGTTGTCATAAACATGCATAAACCCTACTTCATATTCATGACATGTGTCATGTCATGGTTATGAAGGTGTCATGTCAGTCTTATGTACACCCCTTCAAGTAAAGTGTTACCGTCAAGTCTACAATTGACCATTCACTCTTCAAAAGATCCTCCAGCCGCGGGACAGTCTTTTCTTTAGACTGTGACACGCTTTGACATTCTGAAACCTTTCGAAATGTGTGCTGTCATGAAATGTCAAAGTCTGAGAGCTGAGTTACTGTTGTAGTCATTTACCCAGATTACTTTTCTGTGGATTGCTATTATACAGTTAAAGTCCCCCAGTAGTCTTGATCAGTCTTTGATCACCAAAATTACATATTTAAACGAAATTTCGTCATGCCCTAAAATATCTTGAATGTAACTCGACACCCTTGCTTCATTTAGTATGTGCGGTTCTATGAATATGCAGATGAGCCCCGCCTCCACTCACTCACTCACTCAGAGATCCACTGGTTGACGATCACACGTTGATCTGATTGGTTACAAGGCCGTTTGTGACGTCAGAAACACCAGCGATTTCAAACCGTGTATTTGAGACTGTCTTTGATTCACTGCAGTTTTAAGCAGAAAATACTCAGCAATGCTGTCGACTTATGAATGGTGTTGACCTCTAGAGTGCCTTAAGTTGGAAAATAAGTAAGAGGAGTTATCCTGCAGTTTCACCTGAGGACACCTGTCCTTTTACTCTTCAAAGACAAGTGCAATCCTCCATGCACAAATAGCTCTCAACCGAAATGTCTAACCTCTTATCGTTTTAGCATTTGAAACTATTTTTAAGTGCCCTCCCATCTATATGTTCCCGTGGGATCTCTCTCTCCTCTCTTTCTTCATTATTAATCATGCCTGGTGTGCCATTGTGTTTAAGATGATGAGCAGGAGAGGCTCTTGACAGAGGACAAGGTCAGACTGAGAAACCCAATCCCAGATAAGCAGAATGTAAAGAGACACCAACATCTGTGTAAAGAGTGATCAGGTTTATCTGAGCCGTTTGGTCAACTGGAATCTTTGGGGATTTTAGAGCAGAAGCAAGTGGACAATATTATGATACACTCCTTTCTTTATCCAACGTTTTCTCTCTTCTTCAGGTCCCTTCATAACCGTTAAATCACATGCAAAAACCATGAGAGCAAGCGAGCCAGAGACAGAGTGTGTGTGTGTGTGTGTGTGTGTGTGTGTGTGTGTGTGTGTGTGTGTGTGTGTTTGTGTGTGTGTGTGTGTGTGTGTGTGTGTGTGTGTGTGTGTGTGTGTGTGTGTGTGTCAGAGTAAGGTTTGTTTTATAGCTTTGATTGAGCTCCAGCTGCTGTCTGGGACCGACACTACATTCCCCTGCTGTCACTGCCAATAAAACAATGTCACATGCTCCCTTTCGCCACCATAAACACCGGTTTGACACCAGAACAACTTGATCTGAAGAGACACAACAAAATGGTTTGCTAGACACCTTGTCTGCTCACTTAAAAAGGGAAAAACAAACAGAGATAAAAATACACTCCTTGTTTTTGCTTTTGATTTTTACATTTTCAGCCACACTCTCCCCTGATAATGAATGTTTGATTTGTTGTCCATGAGGGAAACAGGTCATTATAATGATCCTAACAAACATAACAGGGTGTTAAGCTCTCTCTCTCTCTCTCTCTCTCTCTCTCTCTCTCTCTCTCTCTCTCTCTCTCTCTCTCTCTCTCTCTCTCTCTCTCTCTCTCTCTCTCTCTCTCTCTCTCTCTCTCTCTCTCTCTCTCTCTCTCTCTCTCTCTCTCGTTTCCGGTGTGACTGTTGAGCGAGGGTGTGTGTGAGCGTGGTGCAGAGCGGTGTGAGTTTTGTTTCTCTCTTTTTCTGCTAATCTGGTTTTTGTTTGTTGTTTGTCTGTTTTGTTATTTGTTTAGTTGTTTGGAGGGTCGGGTGCTGTCCGTCAGTCGGAAGCATGGGATCCCAATAAACACAGGGGTTGAATATACTCACGAGATGCCACGCAATTAAGGTAGCATCAGCTGTGAGGATTGAGGCATGTTGTTTGGCCGTTGGAGATTTAGTTGGACATCCTAGCGTATTGTCTGCGTCTAGAATGAACAATGCGACAGGAGTTTTTCTAGATAGTGTAGACAAGGCAAATGAGTTGGTTGAGCAGGGAATTGTCATCGATGGGGAACTTATTTCAGTTCTACCACTTTCTATGCCAGCGAAAAAGGTAATCATTTCTATTGTACCACCTTTTGTTAGTGATGCAATCCTAACTCAAGCGCTGTCGCGCTATGGTAAATTGGTGTCACCGATAAAAAAGATCCCAATCAGTAGCGAATCGCCTTTATTGAAGCATATTGTTTCTTTTAGGCGCTTTGTATACATGATAATTCCGGATGACGCTGATTTAGATTTAACTTTGAATTTTCGTATTGAGGATTTTAGTTATTCAATGTTTGTCACGACTGGTAAAGTCAAATGCTTCGGATGTGGCAATAAAGGGCAATTAATTCGGAATTACCCAACCAAAAATGTTGAGGGAGAAAAAAGTATTGAAGTGGTTGTACAGGGTAAGGAAAATTATGGAAAAGAAGGGAAAGGAGATGTTCAAGAAGAAGGTTCAGTAGTGGTGGAGAATGTGGTAGATCGTTCGGTAGAAATTGAGGCTGAAGTAGCTTCATCTCAGATTGAACAAGCAGATCCAATTCCTAAGAATTTACCTACAAGTAGTGTTTTAACTGTTTCTGATAGGGTGGATTATCCTTCAGAAGCAAAAAAGGTGCAAATGGTGAAGAGTTTCAAATCAGTGTAATGGCTGAAGAAGCACAGTTGACACCAGAACAAGAGCAGTTTTCTTTTAAGACACCGCAAAAAAGAAAGATGAAAAATAAAGTGCTAGATGCAAAAATCAGTAAGACAACTGAACTACGAGATGAGGATATTCAAAAGACGGAAAGTGACAGTGATTCGTCTGAATGCAGTGAGTTTCTCGCAAGGTGAACCTAATGTACGTAGTTATTATGATCTTGAGGACATTACATTGTTTCTCAGGTCAACAAAAAATAAAAGAGGTGTAAAAGTGCAAGAGTATTTTCCTGATTTGAAACAATTTGTGGATCGGGCAAAGAGTTTGATGGCTAGTGATTCATTTGCCAATAAAGAAGCGTATAGGTTGAAGAAAATAGTGAGGAACATAAATATCGCTCACAACAATGATGTATAAGTGGAAGAAAAGGAATATTTTTTCCTGTTGGTATGGCGTATTGTGTTCTTTCTCTTTCTTTGCTTTCTTTATGAATGAAATTCATATTGCATCTATGAATGTTAATGGGGCGAACAATTTAAAGAAAAGAACACATATTTTTGAGGAAATTGAGCAGAAAAATATAGACATAACTTTTTTACAGGAAACTCATAGTAGTGTGGAGAATGAGATTGACTGGATGAAGGAATTTAGTGGATTATCCGTTCTAAGTCATTACTCAAATATAAGTGGTGGGGTGGCTATTTTATTTAATAAAAAGTTTAAACCAAGTTCGTATGATGTAGTTGAAGTTGTGAAAGGCAGACTGTTAAAAGTTAGAGCTTCTTATGAAAATGTTGTGTGTGTTTTTATTTGTGTTTATATTTCAACGGCACCTATAGAAAGATACTTTTTTTTTTTAAAGATTGCGGTTCTGGAGATTTTCTTTTTTTGGGCGGTGATTTTAATTGCACTGAGTCGGATATGGACAGGAATCATGTTGAACCTCATATGGCTTCACGTAAGAGGTTAATTTATCTGATTGAGAAATATGTGACATTTGGAGAATGATAAATGGTAATGAAAAACGATTCACATGGGCCCACATGCGTGATAATTATATATCACTGGTGAGATTAGATGGATTTTATGTATGTAAACATAATTTAAATTTATTTAACAAATGTTTTATCATGCCTTTGTCTTTTACTGAACATAGTATGGTAAGTTTTACATTTATTTTAAATTCACGTTTAAAAAAAACGTTTAATTCATGCCCTATGTTCTGAGGATGGCAATTTGTTACATAATCCCAGACAGATTTGTGAAATAGCGATGAGTTTTTATCAATCCCTGTACAAAAGTGAACTCAAGCCGGAAAATAAAGGAAAATCTCTTTTTCTAGAGGATTTACCAAAGATCTCAGAGGAGTCCAGTGAAGAACTGTAGCCTAACCCTGGGAGAGCTGTATAAGGCACTCCATTATATGGAGTCTGGGAAAGCTCCAGGGATAGATCGGCTTCCAGTGGACTTTCTGAAGGCATTCAGGCCGGAGTTAGGAGTTGACCTGCTAGAGGTGTTCATCGACAGCTTGCTGAAGGCGTTCTGGCCGGAGTTAGGAGTTGACCTGCTAGAGGTGTTCATCGACAGCTTGCTGAAGGCGTTCTGGCCGGAGTTAGGAGTTGACCTGCTAGAGGTGTTCAACGACAGCTTGCTGAAGGCGTTCTGGTCGGAGTTAGGAGTTGACCTGCTAGAGGTGTTCAACGACAGCTTTCTGAAGGCGTTCAGGCCGGAGTTAGGAGTTGACCTGCTAGAGGTGTTCAAAGACAGCTTGCTGAAGGCGTTCTGGCCGGAGTTAGGAGTTGACCTGCTAGAGGTGTTCAACGACAGCTTGCTGAAGGCGTTCTGGCCGGAGTTAGGAGTTGACCTGCTAGAGGTGTTCAAGGACAGCTTGCTGAAGGCGTTCTGGCCGGAGTTAGGAGTTGACCTGCTAGAGGTGTTCAACGACAGCTTGCTGAAGGCGTTCTGGCCGGAGTTAGGAGTTGACCTGCTAGAGGTGTTCAACGACAGTTTGTTGAAGGCGTTCTGGCCGGAGTTAGGAGTTGACCTGCTAGAGGTGTTCAACGACAGCTTGCTGAAGGCGTTCTGGTCGGAGTTAGGAGTTGACCTGCTAGAGGTGTTCAACGACAGCTTGCTGAAGGCATTCTGGCCGGAGTTAGGAGTTGACCTGCTAGAGGTGTTCAACGACAGTTTGCTGAAGGCGTTCTGGCCGGAGTTAGGAGTTGACCTGCTAGAGGTGTTCAACGACAGCTTGCTGAAGGCATTCTGGCCGGAGTTAGGAGTTGACCTGCTAGAGGTGTTCAACGACAGCTTGCTGAAGGCGTTCTGGTCGGAGTTAGGAGTTGACCTGCTAGAGGTGTTCAACGACAGCTTTCTGAAGGCGTTCAGGCCGGAGTTAGGAGTTGACCTGCTAGAGGTGTTCAAAGACAGCTTGCTGAAGGCGTTCTGGCCGGAGTTAGGAGTTGACCTGCTAGAGGTGTTCAACGACAGCTTTCTGAAGGCGTTCTGGCCGGAGTTAGGAGTTGACCTGCTAGAGGTGTTCAACGACAGCTTGCTGAAGGCGTTCTGGCCGGAGTTAGGAGTTGACCTGCTAGAGGTGTTCAACGACAGCGTGCTGAAGGCGTTCTGGTCGGAGTTAGGAGTTAACCTGCTAGAGGTGTTCAACGACAGCTTGCTGAAGGCGTTCTGGCCGGAGTTAGGAGTTGACCTGCTAGAGGTGTTCAACGACAGCTTGCTGAAGGCGTTCTGGCCGGAGTTAGGAGTTGACCTGCTAGAATTGTTCATCGACAGCTTGCTGAAGGCGTTCTGGTCGGAGTTAGGATTTGACCGTCTAGAGGTGTTCAACGACAGCGTGCTGAAGGCGTTCTGGTCGGAGTTAGGAGTTGACCTGCTAGAGGTGTTCAACGACAGCGTGCTGAAGGCGTTCTGGCCGGAGTTAGGAGTTGACCTGCTAGAGGTGTTCAACGACAGCTTGCTGAAGGCGTTCTGGCCGGATTTAGGAGTTGACCTGCTAGAGGTGTTCATCGACAGCTTGCTGAAGGCGTTCTGGCCGGAGTTAGGAGTTGACCTGCTAGAGGTGTTCAACGACAGTTTGCTGAAGGCGTTCTGGCCGGAGTTAGGAGTTGACCTGCTAGAGGAGTTCAACGACAGCTTGCTGAAGGCATTCTGGCCGGAGTTAGGAGTTGACCTGCTAGAGGTGTTCAACGACAGCTTGCTGAAGGCGTTCTGGCCGGAGTTAGGAGTTGACCTGCTAGAGGTGTTCATCGACAGCTTGCTGAAGGCGTTCTGGCCGGAGTTAGGAGTTGACCTGCTAGAGGTGTTCATCGACAGCTTGCTGAAGAGGTTCTGGCCGGAGTTAGGAGTTGACTTGCTAGAGGTGTTCAAGGACAGCTTTCTGAAGGCGTTCTGGCCGGAGTTAGGAGTTGACTTGCTAGAGGTGTTCAAGGACAGCTTGCTGAAGGCGTTCTGGTCGGAGTTAGGAGTTGACCTGCTAGAGGTGTTCAACGACAGTTTGCTGAAGGCGTTCTGGCCGGAGTTAGGAGTTGACCTGCTAGAGGAGTTCAACGACAGCTTGCTGAAGGCGTTCTGGCCGGAGTTAGGAGTTGACCTGCTAGAGGTGTTCAACGACAGCTTGCTGAAGGCGTTCTGGCCGGAGTTAGGAGTTGACCTGCTAGAGGTGTTCAACGACAGCTTGCTGAAGGCGTTCTGGCCGGAGTTAGGAGTTGACCTGCTAGAGGTGTTCAAGGACAGCTTGCTGAAGGCGTTCTGGTCGGAGTTAGGAGTTGACCTGCTAGAGGTGTTCAACGACAGCTTGCTGAAGGCGTTCTGGTCGGAGTTAGGAGTTGACCTGCTAGAGGTGTTCAACGACAGCTTGCTGAAGGTGTTCTGGCCGGAGTTAGGAGTTGACCTGCTAGAGGTGTTCAACGACAGCTTGCTGAAGGCGTTCTGGCCGGAGTTAGGAGTTGACCTGCTAGAGGTGTTCAACGACAGCTAGTTGAAGGCGTTCTGGTCGGAGTTAGGAGTTGACCTGCTAGAGGTGTTCATCGACAGCTTGCTGAAGGCGTTCTGGCTGGAGTTAGGAGTTGACCTGCTAGAGGTGTTGAACGACAGCTAGCTGAAGGCGTTCTGGTCGGAGTTAGGAGTTGACCTGATAGAGGTGTTCAAGGACAGCTTTCTGAAGGCGTTCTGGCCGGAGTTAGGAGTTGACTTGCTAGAGGTGTTCAAGGACAGCTTGCTGAAGGCGTTCTGGTCGGAGTTAGGAGTTGACCTGCTAGAGGTGTTCAACGACAGTTTGCTGAAGGCGTTCTGGCCGGAGTTAGGAGTTGACCTGCTAGAGGAGTTCAACGACAGCTTGCTGAAGGCGTTCTGGCCGGAGTTAGGAGTTGACCTGCTAGAGGTCTTCAACGACAGCTTGCTGAAGGCGTTCTGGCCGGAGTTAGGAGTTGACCTGCTAGAGGTCTTCAACGACAGCTTGCTGAAGGCGTTCTGACCGGAGTTAGGAGTTGACCTGCTAGAGGTGTTCAAGGACAGCTTGCTGAAGGCGTTCTGGTCGGAGTTAGGAGTTGACCGTCCAAAGGGTGCTCAACGACAGCTTGCTGAAGGCGTTCTGGCCGGAGTTAGGAGTTGACCTGCTAGAGGTGTTCAACGACAGCTTGCTGAAGGCGTTCTGGCCGGAGTTAGGGGGTTGACCTGCTAGAGGTGTTCAACGACAGCGTGCTGAAGGCGTTCTGGTCGGAGTTAGGAGTTAACCTGCTAGAGGTGTTCAACGACAGCTTGCTGAAGGCGTTCTGGCCGGAGTTAGGAGTTGACCTGCTAGAGGTGTTCAACGACAGCTTGCTGAAGGCGTTCTGGCCGGAGTTAGGAGTTGACCTGCTAGAATTGTTCATCGACAGCTTGCTGAAGGCGTTCTGGTCGGAGTTAGGATTTGACCGTCTAGAGGTGTTCAACGACAGCGTGCTGAAGGCGTTCTGGTCGGAGTTAGGAGTTGACCTGCTAGAGGTGTTCAACGACAGCGTGCTGAAGGCGTTCTGGCCGGAGTTAGGAGTTGACCTGCTAGAGGTGTTCAACGACAGCTTGCTGAAGGCGTTCTGGCCGGATTTAGGAGTTGACCTGCTAGAGGTGTTCATCGACAGCTTGCTGAAGGCGTTCTGGCCGGAGTTAGGAGTTGACCTGCTAGAGGTGTTCAACGACAGTTTGCTGAAGGCGTTCTGGCCGGAGTTAGGAGTTGACCTGCTAGAGGAGTTCAACGACAGCTTGCTGAAGGCATTCTGGCCGGAGTTAGGAGTTGACCTGCTAGAGGTGTTCAACGACAGCTTGCTGAAGGCGTTCTGGCCGGAGTTAGGAGTTGACCTGCTAGAGGTGTTCATCGACAGCTTGCTGAAGGCGTTCTGGCCGGAGTTAGGAGTTGACCTGCTAGAGGTGTTCATCGACAGCTTGCTGAAGAGGTTCTGGCCGGAGTTAGGAGTTGACTTGCTAGAGGTGTTCAAGGACAGCTTTCTGAAGGCGTTCTGGCCGGAGTTAGGAGTTGACTTGCTAGAGGTGTTCAAGGACAGCTTGCTGAAGGCGTTCTGGTCGGAGTTAGGAGTTGACCTGCTAGAGGTGTTCAACGACAGTTTGCTGAAGGCGTTCTGGCCGGAGTTAGGAGTTGACCTGCTAGAGGAGTTCAACGACAGCTTGCTGAAGGCGTTCTGGCCGGAGTTAGGAGTTGACCTGCTAGAGGTGTTCAACGACAGCTTGCTGAAGGCGTTCTGGCCGGAGTTAGGAGTTGACCTGCTAGAGGTGTTCAACGACAGCTTGCTGAAGGCGTTCTGGCCGGAGTTAGGAGTTGACCTGCTAGAGGTGTTCAAGGACAGCTTGCTGAAGGCGTTCTGGTCGGAGTTAGGAGTTGACCTGCTAGAGGTGTTCAACGACAGCTTGCTGAAGGCGTTCTGGTCGGAGTTAGGAGTTGACCTGCTAGAGGTGTTCAACGACAGCTTGCTGAAGGTGTTCTGGCCGGAGTTAGGAGTTGACCTGCTAGAGGTGTTCAACGACAGCTTGCTGAAGGCGTTCTGGCCGGAGTTAGGAGTTGACCTGCTAGAGGTGTTCAACGACAGCTAGTTGAAGGCGTTCTGGTCGGAGTTAGGAGTTGACCTGCTAGAGGTGTTCATCGACAGCTTGCTGAAGGCGTTCTGGCTGGAGTTAGGAGTTGACCTGCTAGAGGTGTTGAACGACAGCTAGCTGAAGGCGTTCTGGTCGGAGTTAGGAGTTGACCTGATAGAGGTGTTCAAGGACAGCTTTCTGAAGGCGTTCTGGCCGGAGTTAGGAGTTGACTTGCTAGAGGTGTTCAAGGACAGCTTGCTGAAGGCGTTCTGGTCGGAGTTAGGAGTTGACCTGCTAGAGGTGTTCAACGACAGTTTGCTGAAGGCGTTCTGGCCGGAGTTAGGAGTTGACCTGCTAGAGGAGTTCAACGACAGCTTGCTGAAGGCGTTCTGGCCGGAGTTAGGAGTTGACCTGCTAGAGGTCTTCAACGACAGCTTGCTGAAGGCGTTCTGGCCGGAGTTAGGAGTTGACCTGCTAGAGGTCTTCAACGACAGCTTGCTGAAGGCGTTCTGGCCGGAGTTAGGAGTTGACCTGCTAGAGGTGTTCAAGGACAGCTTGCTGAAGGCGTTCTGGTCGGAGTTAGGAGTTGACCGTCCAAAGGGTGCTCAACGACAGCTTGCTGAAGGCGTTCTGGCCGGAGTTAGGAGTTGACCTGCTAGAGGTGTTCAACGACAGCTTGCTGAAGGCGTTCTGGCCGGAGTTAGGGGGTTGACCTGCTAGAGGTGTTCAACGACAGCTAGCTGAAGGCGTTCTGGTCGGAGTTAGGAGTTGACCTGCTAGAGGAGTTCAACGACAGCTTGCTGAAGGCGTTCTGGCCGGAGTTAGGAGTTGACCTGCTAGAGGTGTTCAACGACAGCTTGCTGAAGGCGTTCTGGCCAGAGTTAGGAGTTGACCTGCTAGAGGTGTTCAACGACAGCTAGCTGAAGGCGTTCTGGCCGGAGTTAGGAGTTGACCTGCTAGAGGTGTTCAAAGACAGCTTGCTGAAGGTGTTCTGGCCGGAGTTAGGAGTTGACCTGCTAGAGGTGTTCAACGACAGCTTGCTGAAGGGTGGGCTGCCGTTGAGTTGCCGAAGGACAGTAGTGTCTCTCCTTCCGAAAAAGGGGGATCTTTCGGAGATCAAGAACTTGAGGCCGGTATCACTTCCGTGCAGTGATTATAAATTGCTTTCTAAAACTTTGGCTAGGAGAATGACTAAGGTAATGGGACAGGTGATCCATTCAGATCAATCATATTGTAAACCTGGTAGGTCAATATTTGACAATATTTATTTGATCAGAGATGTTATACAAGTTTCCAAATTATTTAATATCAATTGTGGTTTGTTGTCTCTTGACCAAGAAAAAGCTTTTGATTGGGTTGAGCATGAGTTTTTATGGAATATTTTAGAAGCTTTTGGTTTTAATGAGAATTTTCTAAACATGATTAAAATTCTTTACGGTGATATAGAGAGTATAATTAAGATTAATGGTGGCTTATGTGCTCCGTTCAAGGTCAAAAGAGGTATTAGACAAGGTTGTTCGCTATCTGGAATGTTGTATTCTCTTGTCATTGAACCCCTTTTACAAAAAATCAGGAAGAATTTAGATGGTTTCAAGAAACCTTTATGTGAATTTGATTTTTGTTTATCAGCTTATGCTGATGATCTCATAATAGTAATTAATAAACAAAGTGATATACATGTTTTATCTAGACTGATAGAGGACTTTGGAAAATGGTCATCAGCAATAGTCAATTGGAAAAAAAGTGAAGCATTTTTATTAGGAGATTGGAAGGAAGGGAAACCAAGTCTTCCTGAAGGTTTGTGTTGGAATAGGTGGGGTTTGAAATATTTAGGTTTTTTTTGGGAGATGATAATTTGTTACAAAAAAATTGGGATGTTGTTTTACAAAAGGTTAAAGGACGTCTAGATAAATATAAGTGGCTTCTTCCCAACATGTCCTATAGGGGTAGAGCGCTTATTGTGAATAATTTGGTTGCCTCTTTTTTTATGGCACAGACTGGTTTGTATTGATCCTCCTGTGAAACTAATAGTGTTGATTGATTTTGTTGATTTTGGGACAAACTTCACTGGATTCCACAGAGTATTTTATTTCTACCTAAGGAAGAAGGAGGCCAGGGGTTGATTCACTTGCAGAGCAGGATTGCAGATTTCCGACTGCATTTGTTACAAAGACTTCTTGATGGACCGATGAATGTGAGTTGGAGGGCGATCAGTTGTGCCCTACTTAAGACTGTTGGAAACTTCGGAATGGACAAATCTCTTTTCCTAATGGACCCTCAGTGTTGGGATCTCTCAAAATTGCCATTTATTTATCAACACCTTTTTAAGATCTGGAATATTTTTCACATTCAAAGGACTGAACATTTTCACTCAATTTTTTGGTTACTGAATGAACCCTTGATACTTTACGCAAGACTAGATGTATCTGCACCCCATTTCCTACCAGGATTTAGTAGGAGTTTAAAAGACTCAGGAATTTATGTTTTAAATCATTTATTGTGTTTAACTGGGCCTGGTTTTCAAAATGTAGAAACTTTTACTGAAAAGATTGGAATTCGATCTGTTCGTTCAGTGTCTCATTATCTAAATAAATTAAAAGAAGTATTTACGGACAAAGAAAAATTGATGTTGGCGGAATTCTCTTTAGGGACTTATATCCCTGACAGTGAGGATTTGTTTCCTTGTTTGTTAATTCAGCCAAAAACTGAAGAGTGTTTGGGATGGTTTATTCAACAAAGGAAGTTTACAGTGGAGAATCTTGCATGGAGCTGTTGCAGTGAATTCTTTTATTTCCGTTTTAGATTCGATAAATAACTCAGGTTGTCCTTTTTGTTTAAAAAAAAGAGACTGTGTTTCATGCTTTCATGCAATGTATCAGACTTGAACCTTTGTTTGAAATGGTAGAAAGACTGTGTATTAAGTTTAAAGAGTGTTTTTTCCTGAGACTTTTATTTTTGGTTTTAAATATGATTAAAAAAAAGTGAGTTGTTTTTCAATTGTTGAATTTTATTTTGGAACAAGCGAAGTTGGCAATATACATGAGTATCAAAAACAAAATTGAGCAAAAAAGCATTGATGATGTTATTTTTGTTTTTAAATCATTACTTAAAGCAAGAATTTTGATTGATTTCAGATTTTACAAAGCTATGTGTGATCTTTGTACCTTTAAATTGAAATGGTATAGTAGGGACGGTCTGTGTAAAATTGATGATGATGAGTTTTTTTTTTGTTGTTTTTAAATTAACGTTTTTTCCTCTAACTAATTATGATGTGAATTTATAGAATAATTTGTGATTCGGCGAATTGTAAATAAAGTTTTGTTTAAAATCAAAATCTCTCTCTCTCTCTCTGTCTCTCTCTCTCTCTCTCTCTCTCTCTCTCTATAACTATATATATATATATATATATATATATATGATATATATATATATGATATATGATTTTGAGCACAACCTCAGCATACACAGTATGGCTAAAATAAAGGAGTTGAGAGTCTGGTCTTGAGTAACGAAAGCGGGCATAAAGTATCCTCAACTACAACATCATACATGGCCCATTCACTTATTTGTCGGAGTTGTACTGAATATTCCTTTAAGTTTAAATCCTATTACTAGACACAGACACGCGTAAAGCACACATGTGACCATTACAAAGACCATGGCAATAGTTAAGAAGGTTTTAGGGAGCAGTGGACATTGCAAACACAACATGTCTTCTTGTCTTTTCGGGTTAGCTTAGTAGGTTAGCTTTTTTGAGTAGGCACACTTGCTTTAACACTACTTTCCACCCTTGATCTCTTAGCAATAATCTCCCTCACTGACACTAACTTTAACTTGTGATTGCTTCAAGTTGAATTGATTTTAAATGGCTACTCTTTGACTTAACTTGATATTTTCATTTTGAAATCAATCAAGTGACCTAACCATGCTCTCAAAAAAAGCTAATAACTCAATTCAATTATGGACAGCGATTTACACAACCAAATTAGTTTTAGTTTTTATAAAACTTTTATTAATTTAACATTAAAGGTTTGTTTTTAATCTATGCAAAATCCTTGTTGTGACAAAACAACTTTAAAAGAGTACAAACAAATCAATTCAATCCCTTAACTGTAACTTAAACTGGTTACGTTTTCTGAACATGTTTTACTCTAGTAAAAACTCTCCAAATATTTTTCACTGAAGCAACAAACGCATCACTCCATCAAACAGGACTTTGACTTCCCATCATGCTTTGCAAAGGGGCTGAATTAGGAGAATAAATGTTGAAATAAAGAGTTATTTTAAGTATTTTTTATCAAGATGAGAAAATGGAGAGACTGTTTAATGTTTTATATTCTATTATATTTAAAAGTTTCAGTAATGTAACTTTAATAATAAAGCAATGATATGCCAACACTGAACATCACATGTGTATAGAAAAGTTATATTTAGTTTGATGTTCTGTAAATCACAGGATTAAACAATATGTTGTTTCAGTGAAAAATATTTGGAGAGTTTTTACTAGAACAAGTTCATAGAACGTAACCAGTTTTAGTTACAGCAAAGTGATTGATTTGAGTTGGTTCAACATAACTATTTTACATAGATTCTTTCTCAGTCAGTTGTTTTGTCACAACGCAAGAATTTTGTATTGATTATAAATAAATCTTTAATGTTAATTACTTCTGCTTTCTCAGGAGAATCTCACACAGCACCACACACACGCTTCTGTAGTCGCTGGCATATTTAGGGGTTACTAACACTAAAATAAATTATCCTTTAAACTCAGTTCAAATATGGACAGTGGTTCCACAGTAACCCCTAAATATGCCAGCGACTGCAGAAACGTGTGTGTGGTGCTGTGTGAGATTCTCCTGAGAAAGCAGAAGTAGAGCGACGTGGTCTTCCCGAAAAACACCTCTTATCCTCAATGAGGAATTGAAATTCCTGGGTTTCACCATCTGAGGCAAACGAGCTGCGCATCAAACTCAACTTCCTGCATGATTTTGTTGTATCAGCAGTTTATTTGTGCTTATCAAGTTGTTGTTCCTTCCTTAATCACAGTAACAACTAAATGTGAAGATCTAAATGTCCCATCCTGAGCCTGTAATGTGAAGGACACTCTTGTGTGAAAAGCACAAAGTGATTCTAAACATGATTGAGCTTTTAATCTTCTAGGCAATCAGTATTTTCTCCAGGTGTGTGACGCTTATTTACCCAGTAAATGCAGACAAATCCTAAGCAAATAACAAACAACTACGTCTAATACTTCTAAATAACGCCTGCATAGTTTCTGTTAGTTATTGCATGATGCTTATTTTTTATGTTAGTGAATATACTGCTTTTTGAAATCAAAAATTACACGTGTCTAAAACAAGTAACATAAAAGTAACACGCAGTGCTATTTTTGTTATGGATTTCAAGTATTTGGAAACCAAATGGTGTATCACTAAATTGTCATTGTTTTTGCATTTTGTACAGTTACTTTTGCAATTTCTGAAATAGCTTGTTTACTCAAGAACACTAAAACTTCAAAAATAAAATGCAAAAACATCCATGGAAACTTTTCATTCCACAAAATGTTCTTGATAGTGGAAAAAGTTTCTTAGATTATTAAAATGTTCTTTAAATTAAGAAAAAATGATTATTTTACGAACTGATCATTGAAAGGAATCTATGGCATCGCTTTGAAACCCCTCTTTTACAACCTTTCATTTTAATTGGTTTATTTTATTGTACCCATCATGTTTTTGCAAAACCAAGTCTAAACTTAAAAATTAATATATTCATAATATTAAAAATTACATTCACATGCTGTCAATGATGGATGGAATATAATATTATAATGGAGAGAATGAAATGACCAGAGTACACAAACAAACTTTGTGGATCTATGTATTTATTCACGTGAAAGATCTTGGCACTAACGATATACTGTTTTATAGCAGAAACTCATTAAACATGAGTTTTATAAATTAAACCCAATGTACTATTGAAATTGATTTCTGGACATCGTACTGTATCATTGATCTGTATAATGAGTCTACATCTAACATATATATTGTACATATAACATATATTGCACTGTATTAGCAACCCCACCCCTCACACATACCTGTCCCACACAATTTTTAAAGCAAAGTTATGACTGAAAAAGAATGAGGTGAAGAGTTTTACAGATTATATGGACATGATGCTCCTTAAAAACCCAAATGCGTTGAACACAGACACAAAGAGCAAATAAAATCTAAACATCCAGACTGTATTGTACAGTGACGGACATAAGCGTCTCTGTGTAGAGAGGACACACACTGCCACAGAGGGTAAGAGACGGAGAGAGCGTCTGATACACACTGACAGGGTCACCCAAGGTCACCCATCACCCTAAAACACAGGCATCAGCGACTGAGTGGTGTGGTCATCAAACAAACAAATAAACAAAACACTGAGTACAGTAAACAAGGTCATTCTGTCAGCGCAGGTTAAGTGTGAGCAGCGAGGGCTGTTTCGAGCTGATCTGAGGTCAGGGGCGGCACTGCACTTCTGTTCAAAGCTCTCCGTCGAAACAGATGGCCTGATCCCCAACCAGTTTACAGGAACACACACTCTCAGAGCGAGAAGTGACTGTTTGTCATTCTTAATGGAAGGACATATCCACATACTCAAACTTTGAATACACAACTATTTGCACACACACACACACACACACACACATATGTTGGTGCACCGTGCATCTATTATTATGGGAACATTCCATAGGTGTAATGTTTTTATACTTTACAAACTGTATATTCTCTCCCTTAACCCTAACTATCACAGAAAAAAAATCTGCATTTTTACATTTTTAATAAAACATTGTTTAATATGGTTTTTAAATCCATTTTAATTACAATAGTACTCAAAATTTCCTCTTAAACCACGTTTATGTTGTAATACCAGTGTAATACCCATGTCATTATACAAACTTGTGTCCTCATAAATCATATAAACAACCACACTCATACACACGCAATTCAATTAACATTTAATTTATTAATTTATAGTGCTTTTCACAATACATATTTCAAAGCAGTCTACATTTTTAGAGTGATGTGTTATCAGAGGTGACTGTGTCCAAGTTATGTATTTCAGACAGAGGCGGACAGAGTACACAGCTTCATCACTTGAGTAAAAGTACAGATACCCATTGCTAAATTTTACTCAAGTACAAGTAAAAGTACCACGGTCAGATGTCTACTTAAGTAAAAGTACTGAAGTACTTGAGTATCAAGAGTACAAGAGTACATTTTCTAAATATTGCATTACTACTGCCACAGTGCTTACATTTATGTACAGAAACGTCCTACATGGAGTTATGAAAAATGTTAATGTTAATACCTTGGAGAATGTAAAAGGAATTGAAGATAAAATCAAGTCATTTTCATCTTTTTACCATGTTGCTTTATTTAACATTTAAGAAAATTTCAGAAAATGTAAATAGTGTGGCGAGGTGGGGCCACGGGCGGCACATTCCCGGGATGGACCTGCTGCGTCTTCATCCATGGTTTTGTCTCTTATCTAAATCTGACCATGAGTTGACTTTGGCGGAAAGCTGAAGCTGATTGCTGATAGGCTGTCTCAATCAGCGGCGCCTGCACCATCCAATCACGTTTGAGAGGGAAACAACAAATTTAGGGTTTCTGAGATTTTTCTTTTTCCTTCCTTTTTTTTTTTTTCTAGAAGTAGTAACGGGTACTCACGGTTATGGATAGAAATGTAGTGGAGTAAAGAGCACAATATTTGCCTCTCCAATGTACTTGAGTAAAATCATGAGTACTCCCCGAAAATGATACTCGAGTAAAGTACAGATCCCTCAAAATTGTACTCAAGTAAATGTGCTCCATTACTGTCCGGCTCTGATTTCAGAAATGTACACATACAAATCACACAGTTAGCTAACATATTGTTGTATTCATTTAAACAATGTACTAATTTAAGGAAGAAACAATGAAGTAATGAATACACATTGTTAATAAATGATTAAGATGTAAGAGTCCTCTCGAGTCATCTCTTCACAGGCGTTGGCGTCATCTGAAGTCTACATAAGAGGCTGGACCAAACTGGAGCTGACGTACTCTCTACACCAGGGTTCCTAAAACTCGGTCCTGGAGGGCCGCTGTCCTGCACAGTTTAGCTCCAACCCTGATCAAACACCTAGCTGTGAGTTTCTAGTCATCCTGAAGACATTGATTAGCTTGCTCAGGTGTGTTTGATCAGGGTTAGAGCTAAACTGTGCAGGACAGCGGCCCTCCAGGACTGAGTTTGAGGAACCCGGCTCTACACTGACAGAAAACAAGCACAAAACTGTACCTTTTAGGGTACAAGTGGCATCACCTTTAATGGAAGGTACAAAATTTAAGCGGCAATTTTTTACCTCAAGAAACAATTGTGCATACTGCAATGAAAGCACAAAATTGTACCTCATTAAAAGGATCCCCAGGGCAAAGCAGGATTGATCCTATTGTGGGCAAAAACAAAATATCTTAAAGAAACTGGCTTAGATATGCAGATTTTACAGATATTTAATTTTATTTATAACCTTCTTTTACAAAGAGAATTACTTGAAATGTATTACATCATCTCACAGCAGCAGGTGTTGAGACAATTAATTGTTCATTGCACATAAAAACTCATCAGACACAAGAGTACAAGAAATTGTCTGTAGAATACTAACAAATCCAAATTAAAGAACGGTTATACATTGATATACAGCTATTAAAGTGTAAAATGCAGGTTAACCACCACAACCAATTAATGTGTGAATTAAAGTGCTCAGTATGTATATATGTAAACATTTCTGTCTTAAAATGCGTTAAAATAACATATATTGGGGTTTCTTCAAAGGTAGCATGTTTTTTTACAGTAACTGGGTGATGACGTCATAAGAGGGAGTAGCAACCCATACTCTGCTAGATTCCTCCTGTTTATGGCTTGACTATGGAGAACTACTGGGAGACTGAGGAGGTGGGAAACCATCAAATTATTGATGGACCACAGCCCTACAATTTTGAAACAGTCAGGCGTGAGAGAGGAGAGGAAATTGCCAGAAATTATGGCCCTCAAAGAGTCATACATGCTTGGTGTGAGCAAAATGAGTGGAGGGTTGGCCAGGTGTCCTGGTGAGTAGCTAGAGATAGCCTAGGGTAGCCTAGTGCTAACCCGGACAACATTAGGGAACAAGCCAAAGTCTTTTCAAAATCTTGCCGTCATGTAGAATAGCAAGGAGGGGCAACGACTGAAGACATTATTCACTTACATGGTGTTAGTAGTCCTAATCAGAGCTGTAGAGATGCACAATGGCGCTATGGCTGGCATCTGCTGACAGAACGTGATATTGCCTGTGCTAAAACGCAACTAATTAGCGATGCTCATTGTCAGAAAGAAAAAGAGAGATCGATGTCCCTATCGCTGTGTTTGACAGGTGTTTGTGTAGGCTATGCCACCCAATGCTGCCTGAACCCGTTTCCTTTGCGAATAGCTTACTCTCATTTTAGGCAGGATCACGGTCCTCTTGAAGCCAGCACACATGAGTATGTTTACAATTGAGTTATTTTTGCTAGCTAACGTTAGCTCTCAAACGGTAACTCTAGGCTTGGAGTCCCTCTTATGACGCCCAGCCTAGCGGAAGGGAGGGGGAGTGCTTAAAACCACTGTAAAAAGTTTATGAAAAAACTTTTCATATTATATTCAGCATTTTGGTATAAAAAATATACAAAACAATGGTGGGCGGTTCTTATCTTTATGTTTAATAAGCACATTGCATTTTCTTCGTGAAAAATGTAACCTACAATTTACACTTTAAACAGGCTATATCATGCTGCACATTGAGGTTTACGGCATTGGGAAGTTGTTCTTGAGCAAGAATTCCTTGTGCTAATAAATAATTTGTCATCAACATTGAAGGAATCTAGTGCCTGGTAATGATCCTCCTCGCCTGGTGAGTGGACAATACATCAGTGGTCTCCTATGGCAGTTTTCCACTTAATGGTACGGCTCACTGTTGAGGGGTTTTCCACTGTGTACAGTACCTAGTACCTGTTTTTTTTTTTTTAGTACCACCTCAGTTTAGGTTCCAAGCGAGCCGTACCGATACTAAAATGTGACATGTAAACTCTGCAGATCACTGATTGGTCAGAGAGAATCGTCACTACCTTCGTCATTGGATTTGCGACACGAGACACCAAACCCACTAGATTTAAATAGCAAACAGCCACCGCAGTATCATTTTTTCACATGACTTATTTAAACTACTTGCTTTAAATGACAACTTGGAAAAAGATATGGCTGTATTGTGGTCAGTAGATGAGATGGCGGCGCAACTTTAATGATCAGTCTATAATCCCACCCACTTTGAAGCAGTACTAAACAGCAGTGGAAAAGCAAACCAAGCCAAAGAAAAGCAAGCCGAGCCATGCTGAGCGAGTCGTACCACGCAGTGGAAAACCACCAATACATAACCCACCGGGGGGTCTGATGTCAGGCTCCCTGTGCAGACTGGGCATCAGATCCAGTGCTCTCCCTGAGAGCAGTCTACATCTCTGGGTGCCTGAATTTGGGAGCAGATATCCTGTCGAGGCAGCAATGTACTGAACCCTGAGTCAGTGCAGCTGATTTGGAGTAAGTTTGGCCAGGCGACATGGATGAGGTCCATCTTCTCCTTGTAGCCCCATTCTCTTTCTCTTTCCCCATCCGCACTTAAGGGGGTTGCACACCGGACGAGCACTTTCTCTGTTTATGGCCAGGAATATTGTTATGTTTAAGGACATTATAGAATTAAGATAATGTCTGTACTATGTTATGATTGTACTGTACAATTAAATACAATCGTTGGTAAGTCTGCAGTCTGAACACTTTACCTCAGAGCGTCCGTTAACTGAATGTATTGAGAATATCACCAGAAAATGCAATTACATCAGCAATTTTCATTCAAGCACCTGATTTCTGTAAATTAATGTAAAACTAAATGTATATTGCAGCACAGGGTGAAGTCAGTGTATACGTTGCTGGTCACTGCGGACAGACGCAGAATGGCGCCACCGGTGTGTGTACACTCATAGAGAATAATGTTTATAATAATTTATCAAAATAATTAGACGTTCTCGTCAGGGCCGTAAAACCCAGTTACATTGTATGAGGATGAAGAAACACACCCAAATTGGCTTTATAATAATTTGGGTAAATGTGTAAGCTAGATTTATGCCTATTTTTTCACATCTTCATGGACACCACAATGATTTCCCTCATGTGGTAATATTTTTTCTTGTAATTATGTATGATTTGCAAAAATGAGAACTGCTGCATCTGTGTAGATGAGAGAAGCAAAGTGTGTTTGCCTTGTCTACTCGCTACATTATGGCCAAGCATGTGCCCTTAAAATCTCTGAATAACACGCCACTGACTTTAGACTTTTTCCTGGTCAGTTGCAGAATTGTTTTCTGGAACTGCAGAATATCACCAGGGAATGTTTGCGCCGGAACACGCTGAACCGCCCCGGGAGCGCAAGTTCATTCCCGAGTTTACCGACATGCGTCTGTGGAGGGAAAAGTCTACTGTGCGTCGGGTGCAAAATAGGAATGATACATGCATCGGTGTACAAAGTCAATTGCGCTGGGTGCAAGATAGGGCCCTTAAGGTGTTTGTGGCAGCCATTGCTTGTGGCTATGTTGTCACCATCTTGCGACTGTTGTACGCTGAGGATGAGGCCTACGGCTCAGGCTAGAGCTACATCATGGGATATAACCATGGTTCTAGAAGGGTTGTCCTTGGCACAATAAGACATTCTTGCTGGTGATCAAATCACTCAAAAGTGTAGGAGACTCACAAGCTTTGTCAGTTGCTCCCTCCTGTCTGGAATTTGCTCCAGGTGGGGTGAAAGCTATTATTCACCTAAGGCCGGGTTACGTACCTAAAGGACCCACTAATGTGACCCAGGCCATAGTCCCCCAGGCCTTTCATCCTCCTCCCCATGTGTCGGCGGAACAAGAGGAGCTACAGTTGCTCTGCCCTGTGAGGCTCGTTGAGGTTTATGTCCAGACGACCTATCAGTAGACAAACTGCAAGCAGGTGGATTGTGGATGTTGTTTCTATGACTTATGAGGCCATGTGGAATGTTCTCTGATTAGGAGAGGCGAAGGCAGACCAAGCACCTTTTTTGGAGATTTGAAATAGGTCTGTTGAAATAGTTTGGCATCTTCTAAAGCCTTACTGTCGGGTGCATTCCAGCTAACAATTTTACGTTCTGGGAACATTAGTTTTCGGTTCCCAGAACGTTCCTTATTGGTGATCCAGGAAAGTTTTCTTAATGTAAATAGAACGTTCCCTTAAGGTTAGGTTATACAAATAGAACCTAAAAAGAACCTACAGGGAACATTCCCAGAACGTTCTCTTTAGGTTATAAAATTAAACCTAAAAATAACCTACAGGGAACCATAAGGGAATGTTAGGGGAACGTTCTGTGTTTGCTGGGATCCCTCCAAGAAGTATGTGATGCGTCGGGGTCCTCCCCGCACACCTTTATAAGGTTTTATAGCCTGGACCTGCTGTTGCCACCGGGGTATCAAGTGCTTGCGCCCTGAGTTGTGCCTAAGCAGCTTCACACTAGAGCAGGAATTTGTCAGCATGGCGAATTTCGTTCGTATGGGGGTATTTAATTCCCCAAAGTGTCGTCATATGACGCAGCTCGAGTTCCCTTCTCAGGGAACCATGGTTACATGCAGAACCAAAGCCGGTTTCCCTGTTTAAATAGGGAAAAAATGGTAACGGTCTGATAGGTAGGATCTAAACCACCTTAATGCCTGTCCCTGAAAACCAGTGTATATTTGTAGTTGATCTAATAGTATTTTATGATCTATAGTATTGAACGCAGCAGTAAGATCAAGTAAAACTAGTATTGAGATACATCCTTGGTCAGAAGCTAGAAGTAATTAATGTGTAATTTTAACGAGCGCAGTGTCTGTGTTATGATGGGGTCTAAATCCAGACTGAGAACTTTGCTAGATATTTTCCTTTTTTTTCCAGGGAGAAGCGCAATTGAGCAGACACAACTTTGTCTAGTATTTTAGACATAAATAGAAGATTTGAAATAGGTCTGTAATTTGATTATTCATTTGGATCTAATTATGGTTTCTTAATGAGAAGTTTCATACCTGTCAGCATTGGATCTAATAAACATGTTGTTGGTTTAGATGCAATAAGTTTATTTAGCTCTTTTGTCCTATAGTTGTAAAGCACTGCCATTTTTCTTGACCTCTAAATGAGCTTGTCTCTATTTGCGCTCTAGATTATGAGTTACACACATGTATGTTTAATTAGCTTTCTATAATGAGGACAGAACTGTTTGTGTATGTAATCTATATAAATGTTTGTATGTCCATTTGACCATGTCCCCTCTCCCCCCACCCTAAAAAAAAAAAAAGTCTAATTTAGGATGTTCCCAAATGTACCCAAAGGGACTTCTGGGGCTAAACCTGACCCCAGATGAAAGTTAAAAGTCACTATAAAATTAGTAATAGTGTGATCACTATATATAATTTATTTAATTAAAAATAGCTGTTTTCTATGTTAATATATATAGTAAACTGTAATTTATTCCTGTGATCAAGGCTGAATTTTCAGCATCATTACGCCAGTCTTCAGCAAAAGCAGTTTAGCTTTACCTGCTACTGTAGCCAACAAAACAACACACAACTTCCTTTTCTTGACAAACTCATTGGAACGATTTCCGCTGCATCTCTTTTGTCAGATGACTTATGTTTCGATGAGCCAGCATTCACTGGTTTTGTTTTTTAAAGTGTCACCCAGGCTGTGTAGAGGTCAGTGTGTGATGGAGTGACTGATGGAGACAGAAGTGGACACAATTGAAGGGCAGGCGTCTGTATTCAGCCAGGCAAACCCTCTTTATGAAAACAACATGAAGCTCTATGAGGCCGAGCGCTACGACTTCCAGCACAGTGGTGAGTCTATCCAATCCAACTTTATTTGTACAGTATTTGTACAGTATTTGTACAACTTTATAAGCACATTTAAAACAACCAAGGTTGACCAAAGTGCTGGACATTGACATGATTTAAGACAGATTATAAACACATAGTAACAAAAACAAAACATTTAAAAAAGTGACAAACTAAAAAAATAAGAATGCAGAACTCTCAAGCTGATTTAAAGGCCAATGAATAAAAGTGAGTTTTAAGTCGTGATTTAAAAATGTGAAGGTCTAGGGCAGACTAACACGGTTCACATTCAAATATGCTTCAAAATGTTGTGTGTTTCTGGGATGTTTCATTTCCTAATATTGGAAATGACTTTTCTGATATTTCCTAATATTGACTGTTGTTGTCCATGGAAATGCTGTGTATTGTAATTTAAAATAGCACTTATTTCATTTCCCTTTTATCATATCACTTATCATGGGCTTTAATCAGTTTTCTGTAGTTTAATCCAGAGTTCTGCATTGCTTGTTACAGAGCTAACGCTGAAGAAACCAGCGAAGAAACGTCACTGTATTCCTGTTCTCATAGTGTTTCTCCTGCTGCTCATTGCACTGAATTCTGTGCTGGCATATAAAGGTAAGACGGAACTGAAATAAATTCACATTTAAAAAGTATAATTTTATAAATGTCTTTGCAGTATATACAAAATGTCAAACCATTGATTTGTAAGAATGATAGAACAAAAACTTTCCAATCAAGTTGTAGGGTTTAAATAATTAAATTATAAATAAACTGAACAAAATGAAGCATTGTGACCTTTTCAGATGTCAATTGATCATGTTGATAGTTAAAGTGATTTCTACACCTGTGGTTTCTCTGATATGACTCTGACTTAAAAAATGCACTTACAGTATAATCACCAAAACATCAGCAGATTAAAATTTATTGATCAAAAATTATGAAGAAAAGGAAATGTAGTGAAGAGAATGAAGAGTGAAGAGTCATATACTGTTCATGTATATGAAGAGAAAAGCTATATTCCTTTACAGATGTCACAAGATATTTGGTTGTATAATGCAATGAAATTTGTATATTTTTAGTTGTAGCCTTAAAGGGATACCTTACTGGTTTTTCATATTAAACTATGTTATTCCCTTAACTAAAACGAGTTGATGCATATCTCTCTCGTCTCAGTGCGTGCACTAAATCGCTCTGTCTTGCGGCGAAACTTTGTTAGCACTTAGCTTAGCCCAGTTCATTCAATACCTGCCAAGCAGAGAAGCGACCAAACACCTCCGCGTTTTCCCTATTTAAACAGTTACTCGAGTAGTGTAACTCGACCTAGGACGGTGACACAAAATAAAACGTTGCGCTTTTCTAAGCGTGTAAAATGGATAACTATATTGTATGGCGGAATACCATAGCAAGTGCTTGGGAGCACTTCGACTCGGCGCAGTAATATCATCACTCGTGAAAAATCCTCTCACCGGCCCACGCTCCCTCTCCTCCTCCCTCTCATTTCCGTCAATACAACCAACGGAGAGGGAGCGGGGGCCGGTGATATTACTGCGCCGTGTCAAAGTTGCTATGGTATTCCGCCATACAATATAGTTATCCATTTTACACACTTAGAAAAGCGCAACGTTTTATTTTGTCACCGTCCTAGGTCGAGTTACACTACTCGAGTAACTGTATGTGGCAGGTGGGATAATACTAACAGGGCCTAGGCCCAAACAATTAGCAGACTACGCCGCGATGGGACTTACACCCAAAGAATTTGTTATTTTATTCTAGCAAGGCACTCAAGTTCGTTGATTGATTTAGCCAGAGACAGTGGTCCAATACAAAAAGATTAAAGTTTATTTTTACATCGATGAACACAATAATAATTCGCTCCACAATAAAAACATTTGGATTTCACTACACACATAAGAGAATGTTTCACAACAAACAAAAGGCACTGCACACTAAAAATCAGACAACAAAACACACACCACCTTTACACTCTTATCGCCACACACACAGAAAGGGAATCGGGCTGAAACCTACCAGTGGGAGGCTAGTAACTCAAGCAATGAGCATCCATGGGAAACACCCCAAACACACGTGCCGGGTTCACACACACCTCAAAGAAATTAGCTCGGTGAGCACACAACCACTGCATACATCAAGGCACCCACCACCGCACGGGCACTGCTCCCACTGGCAGCTCTCAGCACCTAGGCAGAGGAAAGACAAATGAAAATAAAACCGCTTCGTACACACAAATTACAATAGCGGGGCTAGTAGACCACACTGTAAAAATATTTTAGCAATTTAGTTATTTCAACTTATTTTTTTGAGTAGAGATAACTAGATTGTCCAGACAACAAGACATTTTAAGTTTTCTTGTCCTCAACTAGACTGAAAGTTGAATGAACAAGTAAAATTGTTATTTTAACTAAAAAATTTATGTTTAAACAACTGCACTAGATTTTCAGTTGAATTAACAAGTATACTTGTTATTTTAACTTATAAATGTAAGTTGAAACAACTGCACTACATTTTCTGCAGGTTTTACTTCAATTATACTCTAATGCTTTGATAGTAAACTAAACTTAATTTATCTATCTATCTTGCAGTCTGGTAGACTGCATGGTCTTAAAACCTAAACTTCAACCTTTTAAAACCGCTTCAAACATAAATCTTCAACTTCAACAATGTTTTTACAATTATGAGCACGGATTCATTAAATTACACAAAAAAAAAAATTCCTTACACGTGTCTTCAGAAGAAATAGACTGATACAGAGTAAGTGTGACATTTTATATAGTGAAAGTGATTGTTGCGAGTTTTTAGTTCATAATAAGCGTTTCATAGTCTTCTGTTAACAAATAATATAATAATAAATCATACATTAAATTCATAAGTGCAAATGAACATTAGTAAAAGCATTTTTTTCAGAATTATTCACAGCAAAAACTCCAGTGTTAAATGAACTCTCCTGGGAGTTTATATGGCTTGTTAATATAAGTTGGGAGTGTTAAAGTTAAAGAGCTAATTAAGTGATTCATTGAGTGATGATTGACCATTATTGAAGACACCTGATGTTAACAAGCAAAATCACCAAAGGAGAAAATCAAATTTTTTAAGCCACCATTATGGTGATTAATGTTTGCTTTAGTTGGTCTTGTGACCCTTAAATTGTTAACATTATATTTTGTTTCGTCTGTTGTATTTGAGTTAACTGCCAAATAATCAAAGAGAAAAGGAGATCTGAAGGTGTTGGTTATGTTTTGACATAATCATCACTTGACTTGCATCACAAAGCTCATTTAAAGCCTTATCTCTGACTTTAACTGTATAATGTTGATAACAACATCAAAGTGATTCTACAGTACAAGATCTAGAAATGTCTAAATAATCCAAAGGATTTCTTAACAGTTGTTCTGATCAACTTTTTTGGTGCCTTTTTTAGGCACAGACATAAAGAATCAGTGTATGAATCTCAACAATGGTGACAAACAGAATATTCAATTAGGAAAAGGATATTACCAAGACATTTCAGATCATAATTTATTCATACCTCAATGCATGATGGGAGCCATTAATGAGTTTTGATTGGTGGCACCCAGAATGCACTGCAACATGCTTTATAATTGTCACCATTGTTGAGATTCACAGGCTGATTATTGATATCAGTGTGTCTAAATAAAATCATTTTTCAGAGTGTTTTGATCAGAAAAACTTTTAAGAAATATTTTGGACTATATTAAAAAAGCTTGAATATCGTTTGCTATAGAATCACTAAAAAACTCTCAAGTAATGAGTATGTTAAAACATAACCAACACCATCGGAATCACCTTTTTTCTTTGATCATCTGGCAGTTATAACTCAGATACAACTGCCGAACAAAATATAATGTTAACAGTTTAAGGGTCACGAGACCAACTAAAGCAAACACTGATCACTATAATGGTGGCTAAAAATTTGATTTTCAAAACACTACTTTAGTTGGCTGAACTTATTGGATGTAGTTTAGAAAACTTAACTTTAGTTGGCCGAACTTATTGGATGTAGTTTAGAAAACTTAACTTTAGTTGACCAAACTTAGATTCAAAGTTTACTTAACTAAATTAAATCAGTTCATTGTACTTTATAATATGTCAGGTAAACTTTTGCAAATTTGTCATGTACACTTCTCAAAATAAGTTAGTTAAACTAAAAAAAAACATGCAAAAAGATAACACAAAATAATGAGTTAAGTCAACAAACATTTTTTTACAGTGCACCAGAAACAACAATAGAAATAAATACTAACCCTCACACCATAAGCAAACATATGCAACAATTACAAACCATAACAACTAATACACGAAGGAAGAAAATGCCACACCGAGGATCAGCAACTTCCACGGTCTCCCGTCAGGGTGGACAAACCAAGAAAAACAAAAAAAATTAAACAAAAACATCAATCATAACAAATGGGCCAATCCCCTTGGACATCAACAACAGGGGAAAGGCCTCCAGACAACAACTTAAATAAAATAAACACAACAAGTAACTTTAACCTATATAAAGAAAAATCCAGAAAAGAACAAACAAAATAAAGTGATGCCAGTACATCAGACACTCTCTATAACGTTACTCCAATATTCACAACAAGGGAAGGTATGCGAAATCTCACTAAGTCGAGCAGCAACGGAGGGACAAGTCAGCCACTCACTAACTTGCGCTAGCCACGGGTCCCATACTCGGTCTCGTGGGACAGAGCAGCCGGATACAATGAAGAAAGCCCGTAAGCAACACGTGACGAAAATGGTAAACAAAGCTGCAGCCGTTCAGCGCCGATTCGGCTGCACCCCCGGTTAAATAGCACTCCCTGAAATACACATGATCTCTAACAACCGTATCCCACATTAACCATGCAACTATTACCTAGCATAGCGACATACCTATGATTATCAGCATCGAGTCACGGCCCCAAGCTCTGATTGCCGACAGCAGGGCACACCCACTCAGCTGGTGACAGGGCTGCTGCAACACCGGGGATTCTACAGCACAAAATTTACTATCGCCCAAGTTATGAAGTCGAACGAGTGGAGAGAGAAACGGAGCCAATCATACTTGCGGCACTACAGTAAAATGGATAGCCAAGGCAGACGTCAGGTCGCTGGGCAGGTAACCAAGACAAAAAGTCGCAAGCCGATGACATCACTTGTCAAAAGAAATGTCCTGGTTTATAAAAGGGCTTGGCCCTCGCTATTGGCTTACCGTTAACTGCCCAGCGCCACTCACAGCACAGCAAGTTTAATACCACTGGGGGTAACAACTGCATTCTGCTACATGTATTTAAATAGGGAAAAAGTGGAGGTGTTTGGTCTCTTCTCTGCTTGGCACGTTTTGAATGAACTCGGCTAAGCTAAGTGCTAACAAAGTTTCGCCGCAAGACAGAGCGATTTAGTGCACGCACTCAGACGAGAGAGGTATGCATCAACTCGTCTTAGTTAAGGGAATAATATAATTTAATATGAAAATCCAGTAGAGTATCCCTTTAAGGTGCAGATTTACCATTGCTTGATGAAATTTCATGGGCAAAACTCATCCTAATGGGAATCCATGCGATCGGGTACAAAAAATTCCCCTATGCAGATTTCACTGATTTTCAAGATGTCACTTGAATTCACCGCCCTGACCAGAAAGCTGCTTGGTCTGAAAGTGAAATCTGTGTGAGCTGAACTTTATACATCACTCCACTATTAACAATACATAACTGACCGTTTTTATCAAATGTGATTGCACCTTACAGTGTCCAAAACTTTTTGTGTCTACTGTACATGAATATTTCACAGCATCATGTAAGCTATCACCTTGTTACTGTTGTTCCATGATTTAATCAGCTTTGTATGGTGTGTATTGTATGCAGTCTTCACTCTGGAGGCTTGGGTTCACACTCACTGTACATTAGCTGATGCCAGATCAGAGGAACTCAAGTCTGCTGAAGGAGTCAAGCTGGGCAGCTCCAGCTCAGATGAGGTATACACACACTTCACACCAGCACTCATGTTGTGCCGCACAAACACATACCTCGTATATGAGCTGAAGGTGTGTGTGTGTGTGTGTGTGTGTGTGTGTGTGTGTGTGTGTGTGTGTGTGTGTGTGTGTGTGTGTGTGTGTTTTAACAGGAGTGTCTGTCCGATCTGTGTGGGAACGATGGGACTCTAGAAAAACTGAGGACTCAACTAAACCAACTCAATGTTAGTGCACAGAGAGGTACAGATATACACAAACACAAGACAAATCCTATTGGTTGACCAGGAACTATTTTGAGAATCTGCCCTGATTTAAATCATTAAAGGGGTCATGAAATGCATTTTCAGATCTTTACTCTGTTTACTGTCTTTAACAACTAGGCTACAGTATGTACTAACATTTAAAGTAATAATTTGATACAATACACTTATTGTGTATATACATGCTTTTACACTGTACTTATGTTTAAAACATACCTGCATGTAATTACAGCTGTAGTTAATTTGTTGACCTTCGCTTACCCCTTAACCTACCCTTAACCCTACTCACACTACCAAACCTGTCCTGACCTTACCTGTATCACCTCAATAGCAGCACAAGTGTTTTGGAAAATCGTTACATCAAGATTTAAAATCCTGCCGTTTCATAAGGCTGGAAAAGAAAAACACATATTTGAGTAATATCTAAGGTGTGAAAGTTGCATTAGATCCGGAGTAAACTCTTATATGTGGAAATATAAAGAACATTTAGATTTTCCATTTCATGACCCCTTTAAAGCATTTTGCCAGGAGACACCATAGGTGTGTCTCGCAGAATTAAGGTTATTGCTTTCCTTTATATTTCATAGTCACGGTTTGTCCGCCTGGTCTGCCTGGTCCACCTGGAAGACCTGGAACACCTGGATTACAAGGTAAATGTGTTCTGTGACAATGAAGTGCTTAGTAAGAGTGTGCATGTAACCAACAAAATCCTGTATGAGGGAGTATCAAGAGTGAGCAACAAGATTGCTGTGAGGAGAATGAGACTTGCAGGACATTGCTGAAGGCATCGCGAGCTGCCAGCCAGCAAGCTGGTGCTATGGGAACCAACACATGGCCATCGGTCAAGAGGACGTCCCACGCTAACATACGTGGACATACTCAAGAGGGATACAGGAGTACAGAGCACCAACGAACTGGCCGGATGCATGGAGAATCGGGATGCCTGGAGGCAACGATGGAAGGCTCGTCTGAGGACGACTTAGAGAGAGACAATGCCTTGAAAATATTGTCACTCAGTCACCCTCTCACTCTAATTTAACATTAGTAGAAATACTAGCTGGCCTCCAACACACACACCCCTGAACGTCAGTCCCTCCGGGTCACAGCACCAATGTAACAGTTCCTACTCGCACCACTCCGAAAACTATTCAAACCATCATCAACTGGGGCCCTTTAAACAAAAGCCCCTTGAAGTTTCACCTGCATAGCTCTTACTAGCTGGCCTTACACACACCCCTTAACGTCACTCCCTGTGGGTCATGGCACCAATGTTACAGGTCCCACTTAATATTCAACAATATTATTGATCTGCTTGCATTCATGCCCGGATTAACATAGTTTTGTGCCCTAGGGTGACCACAGTTTAAGTGCCCCCCTCCTCACATTTAATGTGTGAACAATTGAAATTCAGTATTTCTATGAAGACAATAGATGTACATGAACTTACAGCTAAAGTAAAGGCTCACCACAAATACTGCAGGGAATTCAATAAATCCGTGACAAGAATAGTGCGTAGACGTCTGTGGGATGGAGACGGAGACAAATCACAACCTGCTATGTGCGTCTGAGCAATGAGCGATCTATCGACTCATTAGTCGTTACCTAGCAGCGAATGCAAACAAAATGAAAGTGAAACGAAAATACGCAACTCATATAGGCCTATGATTAGGACCGTGGAGCAGCAGCAGCGCCCCGAACCACTGAGAGTAAAATAAAGGCCGCGACTGCTGCTGCTTATCCGGCCAATGTGTGATATTGGCGTCATCCTCGGATTCCTCGCTGCTCTCCGTCACCTGGTTCCCATTAGCTGCTGCGTCTTCCTGAGCTGTTTCAGTTGAGCAGACGTTAGCTTCGCTGCATATGTTAGCTTCAGGGTCTGTGCTAGTTAACATTACTTCTGCTCCTGCCGCCGGTTTCTGAATAAAAAAGCTTGCGATTGCGGGTACATTATGAATAGAGTGCCGTGATTGTTTTTCTTTTTTAAGTTTTCTCATAGCGCAACCGCTTAACTGACGCCTGTCCATTTTGAATTAGTCTGATTGACTAATTGGGCGGCAGTGTGTCACTGTGGAATGGACCAAGATCGGGGGAGGGGGGGCACTTACCAAATCGCAATTATATTTCTTTATTTTTAAATTCATAAATATGTATGTATTAAATATATATGTATCAAATATATAAGTATATAGTGAATACATATACATTTATAAAATATGACAAATATTTTAAAGGTATAGTATTTGTTTTAATGATTTGGTGCCCCCCAATTGACACCATTATAAGAGAACTGAACTGAGCTGGGCAAGGACATCACTGTTTTGTCCAGAGCCGTTATATATATATATATAAATTAACTGAATTAATACTTTTTTTGTACAAAGAAAAATGAACCATCAATTACAACTTACTTAAGCTGGACTGTGATACTATTTTCTTCTAGATCTGCTGTATAGCAGAAACAAACTCTGTTGCATTATTTTCCTGTTATCTCTGTAAAGCTGCTTTGAAACAATCTGTATTGTAAAAAGCGCTATATAAATAAAGGTGACTTGATTTGACTACTCGCATCGCTCCGAACGGGATTCAGGCAGAGGAAGGCACAATTACCGGCACAACTCTTACTAGCTGGAATCCAGAAGGATACCAAACATCTGTGAGACACCCACAATATCTGAGATCCCGTCCCAAGTTTAAAGGGGAGAAAATTGGCTAATTTTCATCTCTTCTTTTGAACCCAGCAGCAGATCTCAGTGTCCAGAATAGAGCCAATCACTTTCCACATGTTCCTTCATAATCTGTGTGGTTTTAGTGCTCCCTGCTGGGCAAAACAGACATAAACACTGAACTGAACTAAAGCTCACATTTGACCTTTGGTCTCTTCCATCCTATATTCCAACAGATGCGTGTGAATAGTATTTTTTGTCTTTTTTTATGTCATGCTTTGAGCAGTCACTATTTATACTCCAGCTGTGCTCTGTATCAGGTATTCATGGATACCCAGGACCACCGGGACCAAAAGGAGGCCTTGGCTTACCAGGTTAGTGTGTTTTTGTATATCTGTATGAATTTGTATGAATGTGTATGGGTGTGATTGCTCTTAAACAGCATGTGTGAGTATTGTGCTCTTAATTTTTCATTAGTTTTAACAAGCTGCATTGGCTTAGGAAGTAATTGTACATTAGTCACATTCACTTCTAACAGGTGTATACAAAGAAAATGCTGCAAAAAAATGAACATTAATTGAAAATAATGGTATTTATGTTCGGGGGGGGGGGGGTAGGTGAGCCTGGAGCTCCGGGGAAAAAGGGCAGAGAGGAGACCCAGGGCTCGCAGGGGAAAGGGGAACGGTCGGCGCTACGGGTGCAACTGGTAATCGCCTCCTCACTTTCACACATCTCTCATTCCAGTATAGCAGATCCACATCTCTCCCTGACCGTATTTACTTCTGTCTCCAGGTGTTCCAGGCTTAAAGGGGGATCCAGGAGAGAGAGGAATACAAGGTGCCACATTATTATGATGAAAGGCCACCTTAATAATTCATACTGTAATAAAACAAAAAAAATGTGTTGTGCAAATGCCTTGCACATTTTCCATGCTGTAAGAGTTTTACCACTGCTCTAATGACCTCTGCTCTGTGCACTCAAGGTTCACCTGGGGATGACGGCCGTCCAGGTGCCGATGGAAAGACTGGTTTGCCTGGAACACCAGGAGCCAGTGGAAATCCAGGTACTTCTTGAAAGATAAATCTGAACCGAATGATTTGATAGCTTGTCTAGAGCTGCTAATTACTACTACTACTGCTGCTAAAAATAACAAGAAATATATAAAGAATGTTTTACAGTGTAGTGCAGTTGTGCAAAAGTACAACCACAAAACCACTTTAATCTGTTGAGTCTGAACAGTAGTAATAGTGATGCTTTCCTTATTAAACACCACGAAAACACTTGACTGTTCTGCATTTGACTCTTTTTAACACCTTGTACCTGAAATCTCTCTTCCTCAGGGGCTAAAGGAGACCCAGGTCCCAGTGGTGAGCGAGGAGAGCAGGGGCCTTCAGGCAGAAGCGGTAAGAAAGCTTATGGAAAGAAACAAAACAACACTAGTTAAATATATTTAGCAGTGACATTGTCAGGCTTTTTTGTTTACGACAAAATAATCTAATTGCATGGACCAAATATAATAGCACTGCAATATAACAATATAGCTATAGAATTTACAGGAGCTAGAGGAGATTACTACTTCAGCAATGTATAAATTAAAAAGATGGTTTGATAAAAATAAATTATCATTAAACATTAATAAAACTAACTTCATGTTATTTGGTAACTGTTAAAAGAGTATACAAATTCGGATACAGGTAGATGGGGTGGACATAGAACGGGTTAATGAAAACAAGTTTCTTGGAGTGATAATAGATGACAAAATATGTTGGAAATCTCACATAAAACATGTACACAATAAACTTTCAGGAAGTATTTCAATATTGAACAAAGCGAAACATTTTCTGAACTACAAATCACTCCACATTTTTTACTGTGCACTGATATTACCATATCTAAACTATTGTGCAGAGGTTTGGGGTAATACTTACAGATTCAGACTATTATCATTATTTATGTTGCAAAAAAGAGCCATAAGGATGATTCATGGTTCTGGTTATAGAGATCACACAAATGTATTATTTTTAAAATCCAAGACATTGAAATTTACTGATCTGGTTTATGTTCAAACAGCACAAATAATGTATAAAGCAAAAAATAACCTACTCCCTGGTAATATTCAACAACTGTTTTTTAATAGACAAGGGAGATATAATATTAGGGGTGAGAGCAACTTTAAACAATTATGTTTCCGTACAACATTAAAAAGTTTTTGTGTTTCGATATGTGGAGTGAAGTTACTTAAACAATGCCCAAGTATGACTCAGTTTAAAAAGCATTGTAAAAATATGATATTTGCAAGGTATAGAGAGGATGAAGGTTATTAGTTAGGTGATATTTTATTTATATATTTTCTTTTTTTCTTTTGTTATTATTTTGTATTTAATTTCTTATGTCATTTTTTATTGAAGATGTATATAAACATTTTTTTTTTTTGGTGTGTAGAGACAAATAGATCAAAATGTTCGGTCAACCGGTTAATTAGCTAATTAATTATTAAAAAGGAGTGGAGATGGGGTAGGATTTAATAAGCTTATGCTTCTTCCTACTCCTTTTCGGACATGTATAAGTTAAAATTGTTTTTGTTATTAATTGTTTTTTGTTATTAATTGTTAGTATGATTGGGGTTTTTTTCTTTTTTTTCTACATGTTCGAAATAAAACGTTTCATTCATTCATTCATAGTTCACAGTGGATTTATTAGTTAAAAACATAAAAAGGTAAAACACACCTGATGCACATTGTTTGTTCTTCGTTCTCTAGAATAGAGTTTAAAAACCTTGCTGTGTTTTTGTGTAGTTAATTGAGAGAAGGTACACCGCCAAAAAGTCTTGCTCCGACAAAAGTAACTTGAACCAAAAATTTCCCTGGAGGACCTGAACATACCAATAGCCAGACTTATGATAACTGGCATAACTTATGACAACTTATGACAACTGGCATAACTTATGAAAACTTATGACAACTGGCATAACTTATGACAACTGGCATAACTTATGACAACTTATGACAACTGACAACTGGTGTACTTGGTTTATCCTAAATATATAGCTAATACCACAATATTGGATAAAGCTTATTGCACAGCAGTTTCAGGCCAGAATATATTATATAGGGAAACACAAAGTAATCAGGTAGATTAGTTCACAGACAGTATTTACCTCAAAGTCACAAAACTCTACCACAACTTGGCAACTTCAGCAAATACAGAGATTAAAGTTTTTCCTCACAAGTGCTCATTCTATTATCCTGGTAACCTGTAAGTGTGACTTTGTTTTCAGGCAGAATGATGCACCCATGAAATTTCCTAATTCCTCATTCATTTGTGCCCTCACCTGTGGTTGGTTGGTCTTTTAGGGCCTCCTGGTCCACAGGGACCTTCTGGCCTGCCAGGACCACCTGGAGAAAAAGGCTCGCCTGGACCAAAGGGAGACAGTGGCCTTAGCCTTCAAGGTATTGAGTGCTAAGAACACATGCGGATAAAAGTGACATATGCTGTTGCCAATAATTTTGGGTAAATAATTGTTTTCAGGGCACCCAGGACAACAGGGGGAAAAGGGAGATCGAGGCTTTCCAGGTGAATAAAGACGAACAAGAAAACAGATGAAAAACATTGGGTTTATATCATACAGTCGTCATCTGAGTTCGATGTTGTATGCAGGTATTCCAGGACTTCGGGGTCTGACTGGAGAAAAGGGCAGTAAAGGGGATTCAGGTGGGTTTATTAAAAAGTTTATTAATATTATTATTATTATATTTTGTGTGTATCCACGATATCTGTGAGTGCACAGCATCTATGTGATTATTAACCTGTTTTGCAAGTGAATTGATTGTATGTACATGTATGATGGTCTTAAACAGGTCTGAAGGGTGCGAAGGGTGATGTAGGGCCCAAGGGTGGTGAGCCTGGTAATTTCCATAAATACTGATCCATCTCTCTGTACTACTGTGTGTCACTAGCTATGTTTCCATCCAACGTTGCAGATTTAACTTGTGCGCAAAATTGGAAAATTGCATAAATCATTTGCGAATAAAGCAAAGTTTCCATCCCATGTGTTCAAGAGAGTAAAATCATCTCTTCCTGGGAAATTAGCACATTATATCTATAATAAAAATGGAAGTTGCTGCAATCAGGCTCTGTTTTCCTCCATCATAACTGAGTTGCGTCTCAGAGCGTCAGGCGAAACACAATAAACGCGGTCATGTTCTCTTGCATTCGGATGATGGTGTTTGGAAGCGCAATCATGTGGGACACTTCTGGAGGAATTAAACAAAATCATTCTGATGACAGATTTTGACTCCAACGTTTCAGAAACACCAAACCAACAGCGATGCCATTGGTCCGCTGGTTACTCCAGTTATCCAGTCACAGCTGATGCTGAGGCAAAATCACATGAGGTTATTGTTGTGCATCAAAGGATCATTTATTCTGCCAAGGTGTTTCCATCGTAGTTTATGCGCATGTCTAAATAAACCTAAAAAAATCATCTGCCGCGCAAGTTTTTATGCACATTTTTAGAATTTATGCTCATCTTGGCGTTTCCATCCAGCGTTTTTTATACGATAACCGCAAAATTTGCGTTAAAATAGGTGGATGAAAACATAGCTAGTGTTAACGTCTAGCCTACTAAATTCTCAGAGATTCTTGTATGTTGTTGTTGTTGTTTTTTGTCTACTCTACAAAATAACAGTCACTTTAGCATGACATATCAATGCCCAAACATGTCTCACATATGTGTGTTTGTCTTTAGCTGTGGTTCGTTTAATAGGAAGCTCCACCAGTGGAAGAGTCGAGGTGCTGCATACTGGGGTCTGGGGAACGGTGTGTGATGACAGCTTTGACAGTGTGGATGGTTTAGTGGTGTGTAAGATGTTGGGCTTCCAGAGGTCCACCAAGGTGTTCACGGCGGCCGCAGGTGATGTATCGGTCTATGCTTAAGGGGTTTTAGTTAATGGTTCATGGTATACTGGCTCTAGTTTCCACAACTCTCTCAGAACGGTCTGCTGTGCATCTCCTGCAGGAACTGGGAAAATCTGGCTGGATGATTTGAGATGTACCGGGAATGAGACAAGCATTTTTGACTGTCCACATGGAGGAATTGAGAAACACAACTGTAACCACGGTGAAGATGTGGGAGTTACCTGTGCCTGAATAAAAAGAGGAAAAATTCTTACACCAAGAACTCATTTTGGTCTGTGTTTTGGGGATTTTTAGTGGATGTATAAAGTCAGTTCTCCTCACACAGATGCACTTAATCAGATGAACTATTTTCCACTAATGTTTGCAAGTGTTTCATCATATGAAACCAAATTCTTTTTGTCAAATGTTTAAAAAAAGTGTGCATGGTGTCATCAAGGCAGCGACATTCATGCATTTGTTTTTTTAAATGGGACTTGTGTTTGATCAAATATTTTTTATCTTTGTACAATATTAATGTAAACTCATCCATGTATACTGTGCCATCCTAAAACTGTCCTAACTCATAACACTTATACACAGCAAAATAAAGGGCTTACAGTAAAGTTTGCTTTTGACTCTAAAATGTTTTTAAAGTAGCTTTTGACTCTAAAATGTGTCTTGTTTATGTTCCTGGACACTCAGGCCTTGTCCAAACTAATAGGTTTTCGTTTGAAAACACATATTTTTCTCTCCGTTTTGGCTTTCCGTCCACACTGAGACAGCGTTTTAATGAATGAAAACTAAGCTTTTTGAAAATGCTCTCCAAAGTGGATAAATCTGGAAACGCTGTTGTAGTGTGGACTGTCAAAACAGAGGTATTTAAAAACGATGATGTTAGTCATGAGATGCATATTATACCAATAAATATTCATGTTTATACTGGTATTGTGCCTGTTATGTGCTATTCACTTTCACACGGTTGCTAAAATATGTTATTTGCACACACTTCATTTCACACCTGCAAAGACGACAGAAAATTCACTCGCATTTGTTTTCCAGCGGCAAAACATGAGAGCAGTTTTAGCGTTTCAGACCAAATATATAATGGTGATTGGGGACTACAGGTGGAAATTAGCAATTGTTGCTACAACCTGGCCCAAGACATATTCTCTTGTTTAACAAGTTTAATGTTTATTTGTGCATTGTCCCTGTTTCAAATAAAATCATTTCCATTGTGAGCGACCTGGACGCATCAGTGAATGCTGAGATATTTTGCTAAATATAATGACCCCGCCAAAAGAATTGCACAATAACTGTATTATTTATTATTTTCCGTCTGTATCATCTCAGTGAGCTTTTGTGAGGTTTTCTGCATGCGCAGTGAGGTGAATTTAGCGTCTTCAGGTGTTTTCCAATAGTTTCTCATCCACACTGAAACGTCGGAAAATGCTAGTGTGGACAGAGAGCGTTTTTAAACAAAAACACTGTTTTCAAACGAATACGGATTAATGTAGACGTAGCCCAACAAACACAATGGCATCTCTCTCACGATCCTTCTTTAACTAGTGCTGTCAAATGTAAAAAAAAAAAAAAAAAAAAAGTGTGCATGGTGTCATCAAGGCTGTGACATTCGTGCATTTTTTTTAAATGGGAACTTGTGTGTGTATATATTTTTGGTCTATGTACAGTATGAATGTATAAACAAAACTCAATGTATACTGTGCTATCCTAAAACTGTCCTAACTCATAACACTTACACACACAGCAAAATAAAGGGCTTAAAAGGGATAGTTCACCCAAAAATGAATAGTCTGTCAGTAATTACTCTCCCTCATGTTGTTCCAACCCCGTAAGACTTTCGTTCATCTTCAGAACACAAATGAAGATATTTTTGATTAAATCTGAGAGCTGGATCACTCCTCCATAGGCTTCTGTGGGATTGAAACTTGCCGGCCCAGAAAAGGTATGAAAGACATCGTTAAAATAGTCCCAAGTGACTACAGTGGCTCAACCTAAAGTTTATCAAGCAATGAGAATACTTTTTGTGCGCAAAAATAAACAAAAATATCAACTTTATTCAACTATTTCTGTGCTTCTATGTTGTACGTCACACGCGTCACACACATGACCAGCGCTGGCCAATAGTGAGCCTGCGTGTGATGTACAACACAGAAGCGCTGCGCTGTTCCACTACGTGAACTCACTCGAGGCCCACAGAGAAGGAAATTAATAGTTGAATAAAGTCGTTATTTTTGTTTGTTTTTGTGCACAAAAAGTATTCTCGTTGCTTGATAAACTTAAAGTTGAGCCACTGTAGTCACTCGGACTATTTTAACGATGTTTTTAATAACTTTTTTGGGCCGGCAGGTTTCAATCACACAGAAGCCTATGGAGGAGTGATCCAGCTCTCAGATTTAATCAAACATATCTCAATTTGTGTTCTGAAGATGAACGAAAGTCTTAAGAGGTTGGAACAACATGAGGGTGAGGAAATACTGACAGACTTTTCATTTTTGTGTGAACAATCCCTTTAAAATAGCTTTTGACTGATGTTTCTGTACACTCAAACACAAAACCCTATTGCTTCCACACATCTCTCTCACGATCCTTCTTTAACTAGCACTGTCTTGAATTGTGGATCTAAGAGACACTAAGCTAGGATTATCATTCAGCTACTGTCCTCCTCTCCGGGGAGTTCCTCTCTGCAGTCCTGCCTTCCTCTCCCGGTGTCTGTCTGGCCCCTCATTATCTGTGGGACCCTGGGTAAAGAAGACAGGGTTTGGGAGTGAGGTCCTCTGAAGGGCTAAGAGGCCGCACTAATAAATAAATGATCCAGTCGGTGACCGTAATAATAATGAGAGGAGGGGACACGGTAGCATTTATAAAGAGCTCCAGTCCACTGGGAGCAAGAGGCTCTTGATCTTTTATACTTTTATATCAACACCAGAGTGTGTTACTTGCAGACAATAATTACTACAACGCACTTACAATGGGAGCATTCAGGGATATACACCCCTTCAATGTATGAATCGCTAAAATGATTGACTATACTTCACGACAAAGGTCTTGTTAATGATTTTCAGTTTTCAGTTAGTGAGGGAAGGGCATAAAAACTTTTTAAACGCAGACTAAATGCCACTTAAAATCAAGGAGATATAAAAATCTGGACTTTTTCAGGTACTGTACCAGAGATATTATTATGAATAATATCGGAGCGGACCTTTATTTATTTGTATTAAATGTTTTACTCTTTTTTTTTTCATTGACAATAATTTAATTGTATATTTTACATGTTTATGCCAAAATTCTTAATTATCATTCATAGTAGTAGTTGTTGGAGACATTTTTATCTTACATTGATCAGTAGTAAAATTACGAGGTAGAGCTCTGTGTTTCTATCGAACCTCCAATGTATGTATACGTTTGCTTTTCTATTCTTGAGACAATGCAAAGGAATGCCATGTGGTTTTTCTTTGTGTAGAGGGGAAACGTTTCTGAAATTAATGTATATTTATATACCTGAGAAAGCAGGAGTATGACACCCCAAAACCAGACAAGCAAAGACCTCGGACCTCCAGGTCAGAGGCCATTTAGGCAAAGGGGGCTAAAGGGGTTAGTTAGTAATAAATCTGAATTAGCAATATGGGTCCTTTGTCTGTGGAAATGCACTGAGAGGCAAGGCCTATAGCAAACAGCCTTGGGAGAAACAGTATAAAGATGGCTCTGGTTTTGGGTTCTGTGTGTCACTCTCTTGCACAGCGTAATTTCTGTGAACTAGACTGAACCTTTTTCTTGCAAGAATAAATACTTCTCTTTTTATTAATTTGACTCTGAGTGTCTATTACTCAGTGATGATGTTTAACAGAATTTTTGCCACAACAATTTGGTGTCAGAAGTGGGATTCTTGGAAGTGCCTTCTGGACCTGAGAGCGGGCGGTGTTTGGCCACCTGGACTGAGCAGTTCCAGCTCTACCTCGTAAGTTTCAGAGAGAGGGGCCGACCGCTATCAGGGCCAGGAGAAACTCCACTGGAATCAAATGGGAACGAACCCGTGGCAATCCAAGACATCTCTGGTAAGAGACGGCTAAAATATTTTCTTTTGGGCTAAAAATATTTTCTTTGTGTTAGAATATTTTTCTTTTGGTATAAGAGTGAGTAAAACCATGGTTGCTGGTTCTGTTTTTCTGTTCTGTGGTGCGAGTTCAAGAGGTTCTCAACCTAGAAGTGAGACTTACGAGTAGGTCAAGAGGTCTTCTTAACAGAAACTGAGTCTCGCTAACAGCACTGAGTGCACCCTTAACTGATCTTGGGTTAAGAAATCAGATCTGTTGGAGAGGTCCAACAGATTATAAGACGCAACGTCGAACGGTAAAATCCAGAGAGGAACAGAAACAGCCAGTATGGGAAAATATTAGAGCAAGCTTGCCAAATTTGATACACCGGTATTCTGCCAATTGGGGAAAAAACTATGGGGGAAAATGTATGCAGGACATAGAGAAATTGATCAAATACCATGATTTCCCCAGGGAGGGAACACTGAGCACAACTAGACTGAGAGTAGTGCGAGAATCAGTGGAACAAGGCAGCGCGGAACAAAAGGTTGCTGTGGCTGCGTTCAACATGCGTGTTAGGGTAGGGTTAGAAAAATATAAAAAATGTGAACAGATAATGGATTGCTGGCTTGAAGAGGCAGATAAAATGTCGAACTACCAGGAGAAATAAAGTTTTACTTCTTCATCCAGTAAATAGATGCATGACATTAGATGTCTAGAGAACTTAAATTTACATGATAAGGATTGAAGTAGCAAGCAGCAATAAGGCTGTCTGGTGGCAGAGGGAAGTGAAAAACAAAAAGGTTTTTGTGTGAGATATGTTTGTGGGGATTGTAAGCATGATATGAAGAATGTTTCATTAAGAGAATGGGGGACAATTCTATATTTTAATGGTAAAATAATGATTGAAATTATGTTTAGTTTTAGTTTGACAACCATTGTGTTTTGAACCTAAAGGGTCCAGCTATGCTGGGAGTACAGCAACAGTGTTTGCTTATTCAGCCCGGCTTCCGGATGTTAGATGTGTACTTGTTCTGTAATCAGTGTTGTTGATGATAATACCAAATTAGTAAAATGTAAAGACAGCTATGTCCAAAGATTCTGGAAATCAATAATGTATAACGTTGATCTGTTGTATAAAGGAAATTCTGGGTCCGGGATAATTTCCCTGGACAAGAGAAACTTTGTGAAAACAACTTGGAATATTTTTTTTGCATTCCTGTGCAGCTTATGGAAATGAATGTCCTGCCAATGATAATGATAATAACACATATGAATAGTTAGTTGACAGGGCATGAACACTCAGCTCTGCAGGATCTGGTCTCTATACTGCGGTGTTGTTTACAACACATGCGTACACACACTCCCACATACAAACATGCATCTGCAACTTTTACAGAAACCTCAGCAATTATATTTCCTCATTTACTCTCTAGAATTTTTTTTAAAATAAACAAAATGCTATCCTATTCCTGTTGCACAAGTTGTTAATAACGTACTTCCTCATTCTACTTGTACGGCTCAGGCGTTTTGACAGTATTCAGCGCACCTCCATTAGTTACTCATGAGAACACTGAGTATTTCTAATTTTTAGGACTGTCAATTGATTAAAACAATGAATCATATGCTCTGTGTTAGCATGAATATATATATATATTTTTTTTTTTAGCATGAATTATTATTATTATTTTATTTCTTTTTTACTCTTTTTGCTTTTTTGTTTGATGCATTTCATTATACTTTGATTAACAATTGTCACAGTGTCTGGTTGTGTTTTCACTGGGTGTCCACTAGTGGTCCCTTCCTTCCTGTATCCATTCACTCTAGAACCACATTTCCCATAATCCTTGTTTGTTCCCATCACTTGAGATTACACCCAGCTGTTCCCCTTTATGTTGTTAGTATCTGTGCATAAATACCCTGTCTGTGTTAGTTCATGTCACGGAGTCATTGTATTGTATGTCACTCGTCAACTCCCAGGTCTGTTTCTCGTTTGTTCTTGCTTGTTTTGTTTATTTGTTGCCCTGACTATTAGTGATGGGCAGATCGAGGCTTCGTGAAGCAATGAAACAGTCGAAGCAAATGTGCCATTTTGTTTCGAGGCTTCGAATCAATCCGAAACCCGTCTCCACGGTGACATCTAGTGGTCACTTGCAGGTGTTGATCTGAAACAACCTTTGCAAAGAGCTAATAAAAAAAATGTTTTTTTTTTTGTTTTTTGTTTTTTGTAATATATGAAGCTTGTAACCTGTAGTCTTTTCACATTAAATAATGTAATTTTGGTCATGAAAAATGAATATTAATAAAAATAAATCAAGCCACAATGTCTCCCTTTCTTATAGATTTTTATTCAAAAATGTTAATTTCTCTGCTGTTGAAGGACTCAGCCTACTTCTTTTTTTACAGATAATTTCTCCAGCCTTTGAAAAAATTCTCTCACAAGGGACACTTGTTGCTGGCATACAAAGATATCTTTTAGCTAGGACATACAAATGAGGAAAGATTACTGCTCTCTCTTTCCAGTAAGTCAGAGGATCATGAGTTCTGGGCAAAAACGCATCGCTGAGGTATTTTTTCACTTCCACTGTGGCATCAGCTGTAGGATTGTGTATCATCTGGGTCTCACGGATACGATTGTCAAAATATTCCCATAAACTGTCTTGTGTTTCAACTGGTGTTGATGATGATGGGCCTGATGTTGACATTTGTGGTTCTGAATTAAAAGAAAACGGCAATTAGTGACAAATCATAAACTGACAACACATATGAAGTATAAATTTCATGAATCACATTACATAAGATAACATAGACTGAAACTCACCAGGAGTTGTGTTTGAACGCATCAGTGAAGCACACTCCAGTGTGATGTGCTTTTCAGCATCCAGGGCTTTGGCAGGATTTCCAAAAGCCACATTTTTAAACCTTGTGTCCAGCAGTGTCAGTAGCAGGCCTAGGTACAGGGGGAACACTACCATCCTCTGCACCCTGCAGAATGGCAGGATGAGTGCTCCTCAAATGGCGCATCATGGATGATGTATTGTTGCAGTAGGCGAGCTGCCGATCACAATACACACGTCTCACTTTATTTGGGGTTTCCAAATGGAAATGCTCCCACACCACAGATGTACAGCATCTCTTCTGTGGAGCCTCCATTTCTATCTATCTATCTATCTATCTATCTATGTATTTTATATGTAGCCTATCTATCTAATAATCTATATGTATCTGTAATATATGCATCTATCTATTAATCTATCTATCTATATATATATATATATATATATATATATATATTTCTATCAATGCATCTATTAATGTGTCACTATATGTACTCTGTGTGTCTCTAAGTCAATGTGTAAATGTAAATTAAATCCTAAATATAACTAAACAAATCGCACTATAAATGTCACTATATCACCAAAAATCCGCTATCTCAAAACCAAACTCCTCTCACAAAAACCCACGATATGAAAATGCGTTGACAAAACTTTTATACTGTGTGATTGTGTGATTTGTTCCCGAACCGACCAATCAATGAAACCCTGATTCAGCGGAGCACTCCACCTGATGAAACACTTAGACGCTTCATTTAGCCGTTGTCACGTGACGTGGGTGTTTTGAATCACGCTTCGGATCAGTGTTTCGAATCATCTTTGCTTCGGGATCTCACAAAGCTTCGGAACGTCTGTTTCGCGCCAGCCATCCCTACTGACTATCATGTTGCTGCTTTTGGATCCACCCAATTCTTCGCTAGCGATTGTGACAGAATGACTCCGTCTTCAAATGGATCCAGCAGCATGAACATTTTGCAAGGCGTTTGCTTTTGTGGCTTGTCAAAGGGAGCAAGGCCATGATGCTCAGATTTCCTAAAGACTTTTCGTTCAACGACAGAGAGTCCTTTAGGGGAGAGCGTCAGGCCAGTTTTTTGGGGACCCGTGGAGATCGCAGAGAAGGAAGTACTAGAGGTGAGTCCCGGACTCAGTCTCTACTTCGGTCTTCCTTTGACCATGATCCGGTGATGCGCAGCCCAGAACACCCTTCGCCGCGGGTCCTGTCCCGTCCTGAACTTGTACCTCACCAGAAGGGATGTCGGAGGAGGAGGAAGACTTCCCTTCTCTCTAACGTTCAGGAGGTCGTCTCTGTAAATACCCTGTCTGTGTTAGTTCATGTCACGGAGTCATTGTATTGTATGTCACTCGTCAACTCCAAGGTCTGTTTCTCGTTTGTTCTTGCTTGTTTTGTTTATTTGTTATTCGGACTGATTAAAATGGTTTTCGACACTGGCACGGATGAGTATGATTCTGATTATTTGGATTACGACTCTTGCATGGATGATGATGATTTGGATTGCCCTGACTATGATGTTGCTGCTTTTGGATCCACCCAATTCTCCGCTAGCGATCGTGACAACAATATTATAGGTCCCCCTGTAACGGTTCTTTTGGGCTGCGTCCAAAAACGTAAAAATGCTGCCTTCATGCATTTCAATGCATTTGAAGATAGAAAAGCTTCATTTCCAATCTCCTGAGATTCCTTCATCTGAATGATTTTTAAAGGCAGCATCGATGTACTCAAGCGAGTATGTGATTTGGGACGCAGCCCTAGTTTCTCCCAATTCTATTGAGTAACTATTCTGGTGGATATCTGGGGGATACCATCTACATCTAGTGGATCACTTCTGAAACTTCTCAAAACACTACAAAATTCATAATTAAATGAGCCTTCCCAATAGATGGCTGTTTGTCTGTTCAATAAAATAGGCTAGCTCACTAACCTGGTAATAAAAATAAATGCCACGTCACTTTACTTTTCCTAACTGAAGAACTAGACAAAAGAAAAGCTGTCTTCAGAAGTTTAACTAATGTGTCTAATGGCTAAAACTGGGTTTCTGTCAGAGCTTTCAGGACAATTCATACTTTGCACGTGACGTCACAAGTACTGGCGAGCGAGAACATCGTTCTCCAGCAACGCAACCCAGTAAACTAATCAAGGAACTTGCCAGGACGTTGCCAGTTTTACTATACAAAAGTTGGTGTTTTGAGGTGTAAACAACATGCCAGATAGTTGTTGTGCGATTGGTTGCACTAACCATCTGAGATAAGCAACCTTCACAGTATACACGTCTGTGCAGTGATCATTCCATCACTCCATCAAAGGTAATTTCAACATTTGTTTGAATACAATGGGTGTGTGATCATGTAATTAATCGTGTCTTTAAGTTACCCTGTAGTCTCGTCAATCAACGCCACCAGCTGGTTCAGTGAGTCAGCTGTTTTTTTTTTTTATGAGTCTAAGCTAGGCTAACTGTACGTTCACACCGCCGCCACGAGAGCGGCAAAATTTATTGAAAATGAATGACTTCCGAGCACTTTGAAGCTCTCGCCTGTGGCGGTATGAACGCACAGTAACAGCTGTCGTATTTTGCTAACAACAACAAAAGTGTGTGATAGGTTGTTTTGAGGTTTGTGATATCTATGGTTTTCAATGAGAAGCAAAGATGACCCAACAGTAGAGCTAGATTATTTACGGAGGAATTATTACTGCTCGATTATCTTAAAAAAAAAAAAAGTGTCTGCTTTACATAATTTAGCTACCTAGGAGTTAATCCTAGTCCATAGTTATGCAGCTAGCTTGTTAAAAGTTGTCTACTAGAAAGACCTGGAACTACAGGACTCTATGTTGAAAATACCCGTTTGTTGCCCGCCTGGTATCCATGGTAGTCACGTGACTGCAAAGTATGAATTGACCTATCGGTAAGCCCCTCCCCTCAAACACAGATCAGCCAATGGCAGTTGAGTATCAATTGCACGGCGAAGAAAGAAACATGGGAAGATCTGAAGCTCTCATCGGTTTGATGGTGTTAATGCTACAAAAATGGTAAAACGATGTGCCTGGGGAACTCGTAACACTGATTCCAGGTATCCTGAGAGGATGGGCAATGGAGTTTATTTTATTCCATTTCCTAAACCCAAACAAGACAGAGCAAAATGCCTGTGCTAAGCTGTGCATTAATCCGATGAAGTGGGCACAGTAACCAGGTTCCCTAAGGATTCAACCCAAATCCAAATGACAAAAACGATTTTCTGGTTGTTTCAAAGTTAGTGAGTCCATGCTAAAGGACAAACCTAAATAGCTAACTGGTCTACAATTCAGTGCCTCTCCATATTAAACTGATTAAATGTAAATTAATTTAATCTAGGGGTGTAACGGTTCACAAAATTCACGGTTCGGTTCAATATGATACACTTGTGTCACGGTTCGGTACGGTTCAGTGCGTTTTCGATACAGAAAAAAAGAAAGAAATGCCAGAGAAATTTCCTTGATTTAATTTTTTTTTATTATATTTTTATTAAAACTAACATCATAAAGTATGATTTTTTTTTTACTTTGAGCAATGATGGAGCTATACTTGACTTTTTTTAGGAGCATATAAAACAAAACAGCTCCTTGGACAAAATTAAATGTAATATTGTAGTAGTTATAAACAGGTTTATTTTAGTTCAGATTAACATTTGAGGGCAGCATTTGTATTCATAATGTCAAAATAAAACCGACGTAATGTTACTTAAAAGCATTATAAAGCCTACTATTCCTGCCACACTTCCATGGTTACAGTGAGTGTTACTACAGTAAACCCATGGTGACAGTGAGTGTTACTACAGTAAACCCATGGTGACAGTGAGTGTACTACAGTAAACCCATGGTGATGTTGCTGATCTGTGGACATTGGATAGTTCATTCATGGCACAATGTTTCTTCCTGGTTTCCACGTCAGCGCTGTTTGATCCGTTAATAACGGAGAAATGTGAATGCTTCTCACCAGATCTTGCAGCAATGTTATTACTTCAGTGGCGAATTCAAACACTTTCTTTACTGGATCTCGCTGTGTAGTAACAGTGCTGCTTAATCAAGATCGGCTCGCGCTGCATTGGTCCAAACTGATAAACAGTCCGTCAACCACATAATAACGAGTAGCTCAGTTTCGTTCCGCTTACATTACATTTACCATTTGATGTTGGGCAATGTTGTGGTCGCGCCAGCATCTCGAGCGCGCATGCCACGCGCGACGCGCCTACATTTGAAATAACTACATTTTGATCGGCAGGAAAAATGGTCCAACGAACCGTTCGGTTTGAAAATGCGTACCAAAAACCGAACCGAAAGCCTCGTACCGAACGGTTCAATACGAATACGTGTATCGTTACACCCCTAATTTAATCGTACCCTGCGGTACATGAACAGTGTTGATCCTGGATTTTGTTATTTGTGATTGTGACGACCGTAACATGAGGCTTCTCCCGCTTGCATTGTGATCTGTAAAAACCCTCGTTTCCAAATTAAATTTCCCCCCATATTTATTTTAAAAACTTTTATATATCCCTCCATGGCATATATAAGTCCCACTTGAAATCTCATTCAACAAGAGGTGGTCCTTCTGTGTCCAAAATTTATCAAAAACATCTTGGGACAAGGTTCTCACACAAGGTTCTTTCAAGGTTCTCACAAGGTTTTTTAGGATTTGCTCTACTGATTGATTGCTTCTGTCTGCCTTCCTGCCTGCTGTGAGTTTGTTTGCGTCAAGGCTGTAAGCTCTAAGCCTCGTATTAGCTTCGTATTTCTTTCTGTTTTGAACCGTCATTTACTATCATTTCTAGTTGTTTATATTACTAAATACAGTTTACCCACCATCTCAGATTAACCTTACATCACTAGCTTCCGTTTTTGTTAGCACAGCACGTTAGTGTTAACGCGCCACCCGAGCTCATTTATTTATTATTTATTTTCTCTCGCGCGCCCGCGCCTTTGAGTTCATAAAAGCCCAGGTAAGTAAGAATCAGTCAACACAAACGGTGAGTAATGTCTTGTCCTGTTATTGTCACCTGTGTCACATGTCAAATGTTTAGTATAGCCTTCTCCGATGGCAATACAGGATTTATTTGTGATAAATGCAAGGAGACAGTCAGGCTGACGGAGAAGATTTCAGAGCTAGAGACTCGCATCCAAATTTTAATTGAGGATGGTAAGGATAGAACTAGAGCTTTAGATACTATTTTGGATGCGCCTAGCATAGTGAACTCTGTACATGATTCGGTTCCGGCTGAAGTAGAGCCCACGCAGCAGGGCAGATGGGTGACCGTGAGAGATCGCTCTAATCGCGGATTAAAAAAACCACTCTTCCGTTCCGATTACCATAACACATCGATTTGCCCCACTCAGTGAAACACCCACTGAGAATTCTGTTGATTGTGCCCTGGTAATTGGTGATTCGATCACATGGAACGTGAAAATAGAGACATCAGCCACCATAGTCACATGTTTGCCGGGAGCCAGAGCGCCTGGCATCAAAGCAAATTTAAAAGTGCTGGCTAGTTGTAAATTCTCTAAGATCATTATTCATGTCGGCACTAATGATGTTCGACTCCGCCAGTCGGAGATCACCAAAATTAATATTAAAGAGGTGTGTAAACTCGCAAGTACGATGTCAGGCACTGTAATTTGCTCTGGCCCCCTTCCTGTTCGCAGGAGTGATGAGATAGTTAGCAGATTGGCCTCACTCAATGGTTGGTTGTCTAAGTGGTGTCTGTTGAATAATATAGAATTAATAGACAATTGGAAAAGTTTTTGGGGCAAGCCTGACCTGTTGAAACGAGATGGTGTTCATCCCTCCTGGGATGGTGCTGCTCTTTTCTCTAGTAATTTGGCACATAGTCTTAGAGCTAAAACATGACAATCTGGGGCCCAGGTCAGGAAGCAAACAGACTGGCTAAACCGACCGTCTGCTAGCGGCCTCGCGTCACCAAGGTCAGATAAATCCCATCACATAGAGCCTCTTTTACCTAGATATCATCATATACAGACCGTGTCTGTTCCCCGAATTTGGAAATCCAAAAAACGTCAGGTAAAAAATGTAATTGATGTTCAACAAATAAATAACAGATATAATACAGATGAGCAAATGATAAAGCTTGGGTTGCTGAATATTCAATCCTTTACTTCAAAATCGCTCATAGTTAATGATATGATTTCAGATTATAATCTAGATGTGCTGTGTTTGACAGAAACCTGGCAAAAACCAAACGATTACATTACTTTAAATGACCCCACAAGATTACTGTTATAAATATGAACCTCGTCTAAAATGCAAAGGGGGAGGTGTTGCTGTAATTTATAGTAATATTTTCAAAACCACTAAGAAATCTATTTTTAAATATACTTCTTTTGAAGTGTTGGTGCTTAATGTAAAAATATATAGTGTAAACGATAAATCACGTTTGAGATTTCTGCTGGCTACTGTATACAGTCCACCAGGGCACCATTAAGATTTTATCAAAGAATTTGCCGTCTTTCTATCAGAATGAGTATTGGCTGCCGATAAAGTACTAATTGTTGGTGATTTTAATATACATGTAGATAATGAAAAAGATGCATTGGGATTGGCACTTAAAGACATTGTAAACTCAATTGGAGTTAGACAACACGTGTCAGGACCCACTCATTGTCGTAATCATACTCTAGATCTAATACTATCACATGGAATAGATGTTGATGCCGTTGAAATTCTGCAGCAGAGCGATGACATCTCAGACCATTATCTAGTCTCATGTAAATTACATTTAGCCAAGGCTGCAAAGCCGACTCCGTGTTATAAATATGTTAGACCTATAACTTCTGCCACTAAAGATTGCTTTATCAATAATCTTCCTAATAAATTTCATCATCTCAGCATCCAGGACAGCTTAGAAGAACTTGATATTGCAACAGAAACTTTTAACTCTCTCTTTTCCAGCACTTTAGACGCAGTTGCTCTGTTGCGCTTAAAGAAGATTAAAGAAAATAGTCCAATGCCGTGGTACAACGAGCACACTCAGGCCCTTAAGAGAGCAGCCAGAAAAATGGAATGCAACTGGAAGAAAACAAAACTAGAGGTATTTCGGATTTCATGGAAAGAGAGCTCGATTGCTTACAGAGAGGCTTTAAAAGCTGCTAGATCTGCTTATTTTTCAACCCTATTAGAAGAAAATAAACATAATCCTAGATACTTATTTGAAACAGTTCTAAACTAACGAAAAAGAAAGCTTCAAGCCCAGAAGTTTCCAAGCAGCACAACAGTAATGACTTTATGAACTTCTTCACTTATCAGATACATAATATCAGGGACAAAATTATAACTATGCAACCGTCTACTACAGTATCGCATCAGGGAGTGCATTGCAGTCTCCCTGAGGAAAAATGTTATTCATTTGTTCCTATAGGAGAGGAAGAATTCTGCAAACTCGTTAATTCATCTAAATCGACAACTTGTATGTTAGACCCTATACCGACTAAGCTACTGAAAGAGATGCTTCCAGAGATCATAGATCCTCTTCTTAATATCATTAATTCATCTTTGTCTCTAGGATACGTACCAAAAACCTTTAAGCTGGCTATGATAAAACTGCTTGTTAAAAAACCACAACTTGATCCTTCAGAATTAGTCAATTACAGGCCGATCTCAAATCTGCCTTTTCTGTGAAAGATATTAGAAAAAGCAGTATCCTCACAACTGTGTTCCTTTCTTGAAATAAATGATATCTGCGAGGATTTTCAGTCAGGATTTAGACCGCACCATAGTACTGAGACAGCTCTCATTAGTTACAAATGATTTGATCTTATCTTCCGATCGTGGTTGTATCTCTCTATTAGTGTTACTTGATCTTATTGCTGCATTTGACACAATTGACCACAACATTCTTTTAAATAGACTAGAAAACTATGTTGGCATTAGTGGAATTGCATTAGCATGGTTTAAATCATACTTATCAGACCGTTATCAGTTTGTAGCAGTAAATGAAGAGCTGTCTTATCGATCACAAGTTCAGTATGGTGTACCACAAGGCTCAGTACTAGGAGCACTGCTGTTCACTCTGTACATGCTACCATTAGGACATATCATTAGGAAACATGGAATTAGCTTTCACTGTTATGCCGATGATACTCAGCTGTATATTTCTTCAAAACCTAACGAAACTTACCAATTCACGAAATTAACGGAATGCATAGCTGATATAAAAAATTGGATGACTTTTAATTTCCTACAACTAAACTCTGAAAAAACAGAGATTCTAATTATTGGACAAAAAACTTCCACACGTAATAACCTAGAATACTGTCTAACACTTGATGGCTGCTCTGTTAAAGTCTTCGTCGTCGGTTAGGAACCTGGGTGTGCTCTTTGATTGCAATCTTTCATTTGAAAGTCATGTGTCTAGTATCTGTAAAACCGCATGTTTCCATCTTAAAAATATATCTAAATTACAACATATGCTCTCATTAATAAATGCGGATCAATTAGTTCATGCTTTCATGACATCAAGACTAGATTATTGTAATGCTCTACTGGGTGGTTGCCCTGCATGCTTAATAAATAAACTACAGCTGGTCCAAAACGCAGCAGCTCGAGTTCTTACTAGAACCAGGAAATATGACCATATTAGCCCGGTTCTGTCAACACTGCATTGGCTGCCTATTAAACATCGTATACATTTTAAAATATTGTTGATTACTTACAAAGCACTAAATGGTTTAGCTCCGCAGTACTTGAGCGAGCTCTTAACGCATTATAGTCCTTCACGTCTATTGCGATCTCAAAATTCGGGCCAGTTGATAATACCTAGAATATCACAATCGACTGCTGGTGGTAGATCCTTTTCCTATTTAGCACCAAAACTTTGGAACAGTCTTCCTACCATTGTCCGGGAAGCAGACACACTCTGTCAGTTCAAAGCTAGACTAAAAACACATCTCTCTTTGACCTAGCATACACATAATATATTATAGACTTCTATAATTCAATGTTAGGCTGCATAGATTAGGTCAGCCGGAACTGGGAACACTTCCCTTAAATCCTGATGTACTCGTTACATCATAAGAAGAATGGCATCTACGCTAATTATAGTGTCTTTGTTTATCCCGAGGTTTTCCCGCAGCCTGCCGGATCCAGGCCGTATCCAGATCTGACTAGGAGCTTTGCCTGGACCCGATGACAATGCAATGCTGAAGTACCAACTAGCCTCTCCCTATGGACGATCCCTTTCCCACTCTACAGATAAAACGTTGTGATTCCGGTTCGCGTACCCACCCCGAAGTGATAAAATAAAACAAAATTCTGTATCAAATTAGTTACTGTAAATCCGGCCTCTAGTTCATAAACGCCAGAGGAGAACTGGCCCCAGACTGAGCCTGGGTACTCCCAAGGTTTTTTTTGTCTCCATTAAGTCACCTGACGGAGTTTTAGGACACCAGTGGGTCACCTGATGGAGTTTTAGGACACCAGTAGGTCACTTGATGGAGTTTTAGGACACCAGTGGGTCACCTGATGGAGTTTTAGGACACCAGTGGGTCACCGGATGGAGTTTTAGGACACCAGTTTTAGGTCATTTCATGGAGTTTTTCAGTTCCTTGCCACTGTTGCCTTTGGCTTGCTCAGACGGGGATATTCAAATTAATGAACCAAGCATTAATACCATTGATCAGCCCTATCAAACGTGGATGGGTTTTTTTCCACTAAGAAACAAACATTATGTTATTTGATTGATACTGTGAAGCTGCTTTGATACAATTTATAATGTGAAAAAACGCTATATAAATATACTTGACTTGACACTGACGAGCCCCTTTCAGAAAGTGTTTCACAACTGTGTGAACTCCTTAGCCCGTATAGTGATCCGATATAGCCGCTACATATCCCCTCAAGGTTGACTCTGTCACACAGTGCGTTGATCCCGGGAAATTGCCAGAACACCTTCTGTGTGGACGCAAACACGACCCGGGATCGATGCCGGGTTGGGGAGCTGATAACATTACCGGTTTCAGTCCCGGACCGCGTTCTGTGTGAACAAAAGCCGTAATCAATGCCGTGTCGTAATGATGTCGCTGAAGCTGGGATCGTTCGCCAGTAGTGAAACGGTAGTAATGCGCTAGTTTATGATCGAATCAGAGAAAACATGCACAAGCGTGGTTTCTCGAGAGAGAAATCGCAGCTCAAAAGCAAACTTAAGACGCTGCTGAGACATTACATGGACATCGATGTCACGTGCCTTTACGGGATTTTTTCGGGTTGTGTGTGAACGCACTCTCACGATTCCGGAAAATCACTGTCAGTGTGAATGAACCAAAATCAAACGAACCCGGGTCACTTTATTCGTGTATTTTCCGGAATCTCTGTGTGAAAGGGGCTTTAGGCACAATATACTGTATCTAAATTACCAAAACATCACAGATGTAGCCTATATATTGCGCTATGCATATCGCAACAGCTTGCAATAACTGGGGTCATGAACAAAAGACAAAGAGGAAATCACTCACCGCTCTTGGCTGAATAACTTTTGTAGCTTTAATAAGAATCACTATATTTTTAATTCATACAGTAAAAACTAAGCAGTGTTTTATTTTTACATTTGATTATTCAGTTTCTGTTGTTAAATAAACCTAATGCCATACACCCCGTGGTTTACATTGATGTTAAAATAACACTTCTTGCTACATTAAAACACTGCTGTTCACTTTCAGAAGTTGTAGGGATGTTTTCTAGTCACAAAAAGAATGTGAAACATATGTAGGTTATGTATTTTTAAATATATTTTAAAGATAATTTATGTTTATTTATTTGCACACTGCATTACTGTATCACATATTGAATATCACATTATTTAATGAGTTATCACATATCGCATTTTTCTTCAATATCGTGCAGCCGCACAACGTGTTATGGAGCCTTCACACTCTCATTGCTGTTTACCATTGTGTGTTTGATAAAAGCTCTGCAAACGGAGGCGCACATGAAACTGCCTGGTGGCCCGTCACACTGACGTGCTCAAATGGGGTCAGAAGTTGTCTGATGCGGTTTCGTGGGGGTCTGATTTTCAACAGTAAAAATTTCAAGCTTATAAAAACTACTTGAATCATTCAAACAAGAATTTGTCAAGCAAACATTAAAAAATCATCTTTACAAACGTAATTTTTAAGCCCCTAAATGGACAAGTTGGTGGGAAAATACAGGATGTGAGAAAAAAAGTTTTTTTTTTCATAAACATATCCCTTTAGGTTTGACCACTAAGAAGTTTGTATTTTAAAACAAAACAACAAAAAAAACTGTTTCATTCAACCTAAATCTACATCAACATGCAATTTCATCCTTTACTGAACAGCACAGGATAGAGCAAACTACAGTCGTCCAATAAACTTACAGAAGCAGCTGACTTATTGAGCTATAACTATATAAACTAGTCTACAACTATAACTTATAAATCACGCTGCAAATGTGATTGTAGGCCAGAGGTCGCATCAGGGTCGTAAAAAATTCCTCATAATCTATTACCATCATTTTAATTTTCATATTTTAATGATAATAAGACATTTAATAGGCTCTGTTTTTGTTTACATTTCATTTTTATTCACAAACTTACAGGACAAGCATATATTTATGAGAACTTTTAACAGAGACTGGGTCACTTTTCAGGTTTCATCATGAATGTTTGTCCCATAAATCGCAATAAGCTTTGTGCTTTGTTGATATGAAACAAAGTCTCAGATTTCACATTCTGTCAATTTTATCACAAAATTCAAACAATAAATACCGTTTTGGCGCTCGTTTAGTGTGGCGCGAGAGATCACTAGACTCGGTTCAAGCGAAGTGCCATTAAACATCAGAAAATACAGTCCAACTTACCGAAATCCATATCATGGTAAGCTAATTGCTCAATCAGTGTTCCAACTGCAGAAAGACGTCAATAATAGACTATAAAACAGCTTAGTAAACAGGCTAACTCGGAAAAGCCATTCGTTGCCCATTACCTTTATAGTCAGCAAGAGCGCGCTCGCGACCAAGTGGACAGGAGTGAGAATTACAGTTACAAGTTACAATCAGATCATTGCCCTCAGTGTATCTGTTAAAATGAGATTGAGTTCAGATTTTTCCATCAAGTCACGAACAACGCGTTACAACCAGTGCTAAAAAAAAAAGAAAAAGTAACGGACATCTGCTGTAGACACCTTCATCTGTGTGTGACAGACTCCGCAAAAACTGCTCAGGAAGAATAACCTCGCTTCATCCCATTAAAGTCTCCTTTCTCCTGAGCTGAATGCCTGACAATAAGACACTTCATGTGCTTGATGTGACCAATAACACATTTGTTGGGTTGTTTTCTATGGGGGCTGTGCAGTGATAAGAGCACATACGTGAACTGCTGTTTTGTGTATGGGACAATCCATTTTATACACACAATTAATTCAGCATTTCCCAGTGCTCTTGTCCCATTACTGCTCTGAGAGGAGACTTTTAGACTAAATAGTATTCAGGCTTTGATATGATCCTCTTTTCTAAAATGTCATGTTGTCCTCAACATGTGGTGTTGGGGAAGGAAGGTCTCGTTTGGGCAGTGCTGTGTCACAACCCAGAATCTGCTTTTCTTACGAAAGGGCCATATTTATATATTTAATTGTGCAAGTAATCATTTTTCTTACAGAGGGTTGCGTGACTCTTCACTGTCATTTTTGTCAATGCTTGTAGTTTTTACCTTTGTATATTCTACTGATAAAACCCTGGTGTTTGTCTCTGTACTCTTGAGGCACTGCAGGACTAATGCTAATGTCAAAAAGTAAATGTCAATGCAAAGAAAGACACCAGCTCTTGTGGTTATTTTTATAATGCTGATATGTACCGCACCACTATCAATTTATTTGAAAGTTAGAGGAGTCAAAATGACACATAATTTTGTAAATGAAAATTTCATCAAGGGTGAGAACATTGCAAGCACAGCCATACAACATTTCATCTGAGTGGATCTAAAGTGTAAATGCAGAACATTTCGAGTGCTCAAATTCACAAGTGTCAGTATCATATAATCCCAGAGTGACTGGAAGTTATTATAACATTAGTGCGCACTAAGGAGAATTAAATGCTAAAGATGTGCAGACTTTCAACACCACACGTGGAACCAAAGTGATGTACAGAAAAACATAAAAGAGAAAATAAAAAAACAAAAACTTAAAAACAATGCAAACATATGACATAGCTTACAACGCATTTTCAAATGCTAAAGCTAACAAAAAGTTTTAAGCACACTGAAAAATGAGTAATGCATCCAATGACCATATTTCATCACTGACTGTAAGAAAAAGAGCTGTTGTTTTAGGGAACGTTTCAGCCACGCTAACATGTTTAGATGACATTGAATGTCTTGCTGAACAAGATGAAAGCTGCAGATTAATATGATCCTGTCTTTCACTGCCTCCTGCTGGTGTGTGCAGATGTCAGACGAACATGTAAGTGGCCGATACTCTTAAACATAGTGTCGTGGACTGAGGTCGGTCTGCTCTCCTGAAGGGGGTTGCAGGATTCTGACTAGGGGAAAGTGTGGTTGTAAGGCAGTAGAAGAGGGTCTAATGGAGGAAGAGATGAGGAAAACATTCATAACCAATTTATAAATGACTGCCCTACTGAAAAAACGAATTGAATTGGTAAGCTAGCTATAGTTGTACCAAAATGACAGCTATGGGGCAAATTGAGTCAGAGGCTGTGGGGTAAATTGAGCCAGTGTTTTAACTTACCCCACCATAATTAAATCTCTGAAGTATAAATTTCAGTGTAATATTATGCAACTGGTTTAATCATCATTGTTTTTTTGTATTTTTTGTATTTTTTAGTTTGAGTGTGATAGAAACGATGTACAAGTACACCAAATCCCTGAATATATATGCTCAAATATATATAGAGAGAGAGAGAATCTCTTGACTGTGTGTATTAGTTTCAATGACATTTATTCATTGTAATTCGGTTTTTATTTAATGTTACTCAACGAACTCTGTTTGGTCTATTTTTGTGAGGGTTACAACTTTGGTGTTCAACATATTGTTTCAGAAATTCAAACAATTAAAGATATTGACTTCATTTTGTTTTATGTTGTTTCAGTTGGCTTTAAAAATAATTTTTAGTTAATTTAGTTAGATGTTCAGTTTACACCCAGATGGTGCAACCACTGACTCGGATCAACTTACCCCTGGCCTGGGGTAAATTGAGCCACTCTTTTTTTCTTTTTTTTAAACTATATTCGGATAATTTAAAATAATAGGAAACATCCTGAAATTATTTAGATACTCTAGATATTTAATTGTACTTGTGCCTAATTTTCTTTGATCTTGAGGAACTTTGATCTTTTAAAATGGCTCATCTTACCCCACTCTCCCCTACAAATTATGCTACTTGGCAACCCTTCTGGAAACCACATGGCAATGGTTTTAATAGGTAATGGGTAATTTAATAGAGTTGATGGTTTGCTATGTTTGTAATGAATTACCTCATGCATTAGCGGGCGCCGGATAAACGTGAGCTCGCTCTCGCGCATGCGCTCACGTCAGGACTGTGGCGTCACTCTTCTAACCGGCCACGAGAGGACGCAACATATTGCAATAAATCTGCAGTGGTGTGGTTCATATTCATCCTCCAAGCAAACATACTAATCACATTTAGGCTGTTTCTTGTTTCAATACTAAACACTTTTTTTGGGTTAAAAGCATTAAAGCCTATTCTGTTGAACTGATCTAATAAAACCAGGAGATGTGGAAACTTTTACACAGAGATTCTGTCCCCCATAGTTTAGCCAATTTATTAATATTGACCGTGGCAGGCCTAAAGTCACAATAGATACACGAATAATTATTAGCTGTATTATTTTACAATAAAACACTTCGCCATGCTCCACTTGTCTTTGCCGTTTCTCTAAAGATGTCAGTATTTTCCTTAAAGATAATTTGGCTTTGTGCTTTCCTTAAATGTGGGAATCTATACTTTTTTTTCTTTTTCTTTTTTTCGGACCATTAAAACAAAGACTTCGAATTTTAAATGGACGGAAGAATATGTAAAAGTGGTATTTGGGGTAAAAGGCGAACGACAATAATTAACTAATAAACTGACTTTCCCTGCATTTGTTGACATGGTATGATTAGATCCAGATGGTAAATATCATATCTTAAGTTGGGTGTCCAGCTTAGAGAAAACCATATTTGTAATTAAACCATCATATTTAAATATATATATTAATCATAATAATATAATATAATAATAACAGTTTGTGAAATCTGAAGTGGAAATGTAAATCGCAATAGAATATGATGAGGAGCGATCGCTTCTGTTCTGGAGCTTGAGTCCATTCTTCACATGACTGAACGCGTGGCGATGTCTGTGATACTGTACTTCCACACAGCTTTACTCACGTGATCCTGATAAAGAGCCCGAAGAAGGCATATAGTCCTGAGAAGACAAGTGTGTGTCCGAGAACATGATAGTCGTGTCTCTGCTTAAAGATTGCTCACCATGTGCATGTTTTATAGCCCCATTTACATTCGTAGAGAAACGTTTTTTATATTGTGTTTTCATTACTTTTATATTGCGTTTCCCAAAGCTAACTGTTCGCAAGTATAGGCACTGTCGTTCGAGTCCAATGGAAATCGCGATAGTTGGCGACGCTTTTGGAAACCGCATCGCCGATTGAACAGGTTATTGCCAGGCGGATTTATACTTCTGCGTCGGACCAACGCCTGTGCCTCAACGCTATAGGCTACGCGTTGGTTTTCATTTATACTTCTGCGTCGTTGTCCGCGTTTACGCGCAATTACACATGCAGAGGGAGCATGTGAAACCCAAGGGAGGGGTTCTAGCAGACCAATCACAGCGCTTGCGTCCGCGTAGAATTGACGCGTTGTTACATTTTTGGAGAGGCGCACGTCAGGGTACGCCGTAAACGCGCGCTACACACAGCCTACGGCGTGAGTTCGACGCAGAATTATAAATTGGGCTTAAGCCATACTGAAGTTCTTAATTTCTAAAAGTAGTAGAATAGCAGAAATTCATTTCTGAGAATAACGATTTTCCTCGAAACGTACGAAGATCTGCCCTGATGTTTGTGCTGAGCTCAAAATAAACATTAAACTGTTGAAAGTTACACCTAACACGGAGTACAGTTGCACACGCATAATCACTGGACTATTTCAGGGTCTTTACATGGAGTTTAACAATGAAGAAATACATTCATCATACTTTCACAAAAACTCTGCCATGTGAGCGATAACATTAATCACTGGGCATTTAGCTGTCAGTTCAGCCGTTTATGCAAATAGAGCTTTTACTACAAGCCAGCCTCATCAGGACGCGCGTGTGTGTGTGTGTGTGTGTGTGTGCGCGCGTGTGTGCGCGTGTGTGCGCGCGTGTGTGTGTGCGTGTGTGTGTGTGTGTGTGTTGTGGCAGCGCTTTAAGTCTGTTGTTCACTGTTGTCTGTGTGATAAACGCCCCACTGATCGCGTTGAATGCTCGCTAATTAAAAGCTATAAATGATGTTTCTGTAAGGCGCGTCTGTGCGAGAGATAGCGGACTCTCAATGACTGCTCTTCACAATGAGCCGGTAATAGGCCGACTGTCGTAATTAGAAATTAATTAAGAGCAAACGCGATAGGCTAAGTATTTCACGCTATATATTCCATTTTGACTTTCAATTGTCCCGAATGAGGTCTAAATTAAATGTAACATATTACTTTTAAACAGGGTGTTGTTTTGTTTTTGTAGTTTAAGTGTAAGTTTGGCGGACTGATCACCATTTGTATAACCACAGTTTTACTAAGACCATGGTTAAACTGGTTGAGTTAATTTTGTAAGGGATACAATCAGTGGGCTATACAATATGAATAGTAGTGGGGTTAGCCTATTATTAGAATTTACATAGTTTTATATTTAAATTAGTGCAGTCAAATATTACATAAAAAAGTTTGTTTATATAATGTATGTGTCTATGTATCTATCTGTCTATGGCCTATCTCTCTCTCTCTCTATATATATATATATATATATATATATATATAATCTACACATAATAAAATAATATAGGCCTATGTTTAGGCTATTATATAGACAGTATATACAGTGTAAATACAGTAGCCTATATTATATTTATATAATAATATATACACACATATAGCCAATTATATAAACACCTTTTTTATTGTTAGATGCGATTAATCGATTTGACTGCACTTTAAATGAAATGATAGCATTTAGAAGACACTCTCTTATCCACTTGTCAAGCTAATTGCGCTTTGGCTTTAAAAGTGACACAGGCATATATTTTTTGCCAAGTATGGTTGTAGATCTACATGCGGTCGAAATTTAGGTTTACATTTTAGGGGTGTTTTTTGTGATCTTATAATTAATTTATTATGACATTATTTTACTAGAAAAATCTAAAAATGGCCTAAGATGTCCGAAGACATGTTTTCAAGTTTAATTCTCTCCTCTGTCTGTTTGTGTCGACGGTGGGTGAATTTGCGCGTGACAGGAGGCAGAACGTTTGATATCCACGCGCACAGGCGCGGAACGGACACTCGTGGCGCGCAGAGCTCTTTGTCATGGATTGGCTCGCGCTCATCTGCGTGATCTCATGTGTTTCCGGTTGTGCACGAGTAGAGCTCCAGAAAAAAAAGAGGTGTCAAACTCGGGTCTGGTGCGAAACCTGCGCGCTGTCAGTCCTCTCAAAACGCGCTCGAAGTGACAGACAACACGCGAGCGTTATGTCAACAAGTTGACTTACAACATGCGGGGAATTAGCGCGCTGGCACGGATACCTAGATAACGTTATATTTGGAGGAGTAGCTGTTATGGAGGAGCAGCGGGATCAGGCTGAGGAGGACAGTGTTTCTCTGGCCTCTCCGCAACACACGCACAGGAACACGAACTTCTTCATTGATAATATCCTGAGTCCGGACTTCGGCTGCAGGCGCGAGCGGGGCGCGCGCGCGTCAGTGCGGGGTGTTTCTGCCAGGCGCGCGCTTTACCCGGGTTCCAGCGGCAGGAGCGACGGGGTTTCATCATCATCATCATCATCGTCGTCATCATCAGACTCGTCCACCGGCTCGTCTCCGGTCAGCGCGCGGGTTCCCGAGGCAGACTCATCCAGTGGTGGCCCAGGTGAAGCTGAAAGCGCCTCGCCCGGGAAAGACTCCCTGTGGCCCGCATGGGTTTATTGCACGAGATACTCTGATCGGCCTTCATCTGGTAAGGCATGGTAACAAATAATATACTTCTGTTAAGTGTATTTTCTTTCTGTATAGGCCATACATTAATTTGTTACCTAAACTAAAACAGCAACATGAACTATTTTAATTCATTTTCTGCTATTTTCGATCGTTGCAATTTTACTTTCACGAGCTGGAGAAAAACACGAGCTGTGGAAAGCACACACACTGTTGGCTATCACAAAAAGGCCTTCGTCATAGTGTTTCATCAAACCAGACCTAATGGACCATTAGATGAAACACAAGCACAGAAAAAGACATCATTTACAACATGCACGATCCAGACCTAATAATACACTGTACAATTATGGGTTTCCGTTTATAAGACAATATTTTTTCAATTATTAAATTTGAGTTGTTTAATTTATTATTAATTTTTACCATTTTAAATGCCGCAAATATTTGCATAAATCGTTTAAACAATGCAATTAAGGAAATGTTAACTATAAACGTACGACAATAATAATATTAATATAAAAATATAATAATAATAATAATAATAACTAGATAGTAAAGCTTGTTAATGCCTTGACTGAATGTTTAAAATGGTTAAACAAGCTGTAAGTTTGTAGAATTCTAGCCTGAATTTTTGAAATAACAAGGACAATAATGGCCTAATAATCATCGTCGTCATCTTGGAAAAAGTCTTGTCGGACGCTTTGAAAAACGTCGTTTAATAATAAACGTTATGTAAACGTCGTGCAAGAACAATAACTAAACTATATAATTGTTGAATAAATATGTTCAAATATAAGAAATAAGAAAAAAATAATCTGTTAGTTCGATTGAGGTCGAACTGTATCTTTACGCTCGTGGTTTTGTATTGCTATAAGTTAGTGACATAATTTATTTACTCTCGCATATTTATCTAATTCATTTTAATTTCGTTTTTTTTTATCAGAGGCTATATGATATGTTATTTCTCTTTTCCGTTTAAACATTTAAAATTGAATGAAAGGATGAATGTTTTTTTTTTCATTCCCGTGGAAGGTTGTATTACCTGATCGCTCAGTCTCTTTCTCTTTGCTGAATTTTGCATTTAACAACTGGACGTCACAACGAATATAATTTCAGTGAAACCTTTTCAAAAGAAGCATTTTTTTCTCGATGTGAAGAACAAAAAAAAATGTAAAGAAGCCTTTGTCGAGGTGTTCTTTTTAAAATAAGAAACATGTTAAACTTAGCCTAATTATGCCTCAGTATTTTTTATTTGTAACACCACCAACATCATTAAAATATAGTTCATATGTCCACAATACTAATGTCCATTCACATTGATAATGCACAATATCAATAGCTATGTGTAGAAGTATAATGAATACATCAGAAGCAACGATTCAGATTAAAATGATTCTGTGGTGAAGTAAATATACAGAAAAAAACAAAAATGTAATTTCTACCTAAATAACTTCAGCCAAGCATTTAAAAACGAAGTAAATAGTGCTCCATTTAAGCGTATAAATTAAAGCGTAAATCATAAAATTCATTAAAACCATACTCAACTTTCTGAGACTGGCGTTCCCATCATGCACTGGGGAATGCCAAATAAAAGGATGAATGTTCGCTGTTTTACAGCTGTTTTACTCTGTTTATTGCTTTTGTTGTGTTGAGTAAATTGCTGTTTCGTGACATCTGGAGTTCATTTCTATTCATACTCAAAAATGTTCCATTGAATGTTACCGTTATTGTGTATTGATATTAATATTAATATTAGTGATATTAAGTCCGTATTATTTAGTTAGATGTTCTGAGTGATGCGCACACTTTAAACTTGGCTTAATTCAGTGTTATATTGTTTGAGTAAAATGGGGATTGCAAATAAACTTCAGCTAAGTATAAATTACTCAACAAACTTTAACTGGCAAAGTTAAATGTACTTACTTTTCTTTGTTCATTTTACGTAATTTAGTTAGGCCTAAATAGATTCAGCTTAATTCCATGAGTGAAATTTACTTAAATCTGCGTGCAAAACCTTGCAAAATTAAGTAAATTGTACTTATTGTTATACTCAGTGATGTTGAAATCAATCCCATGTTTGGAATTTCGAAGCTACTGTTGTTTAAGAAGGATCTCTTCTGAAGTGCATTTCCCAGCCAGCAACAGCCGTCATTTCACCGTCTGTGTTAAGACCCGATATAGTCCGGCTATGAGTAGGCTAACACACTTCTGCTTACACGCCGCTTTTGCCTAAATAACGTGCGAGATGTAGCCTATGATATTCCATGCAGTCAACAGTGATTACAAGGTGTTTCATTTCTTCACTCATTTCATTTATTTGTTAATTGATGACTAGTCTATTCTTATGGTCTAGAGGTCTATTACTTGTTCCCTGACTCCCGAATGTTGCCTTGTTTTTGGCTAGACGTCTTGGCTGGGTTTATTCCAGTGGTGTGGCATCATGACAATACCAGTGCCCTATTGTCTGTGTAGCCCAGACTGGCTTTGACACTTAATGAGCTGGTTGATATTCATGGATTCCTCTCATTGTTGTCTCCACACAAGGTCCACGGACGCGGAAATTGAAAAGGCAGAATTGCTCCAGTGAGGACAAGCGAGGCAGAACCGCGTTCACGGCCGAGCAGCTGCAGAGGCTGAGGAGCGAGTTCCAGGAGAGCCGGTATATCGCGGAGCAGCGGCGCCGGGCCCTGGCCCTCGAGCTCGGCCTCAACGACGCGCAGATCAAGGTCTGGTTCCAGAACAAGCGGGCGAAACTCAAGAAGGCCAGCGGCTTCCAGAACGGGCTGGCGATGCAGCTGATGGCGCAGGGACTGTACAACCATTCCAGCAACACCATTCAGGAACAGGACAGGCACTAGCAGAGCAGCCCGGTCTCATGAAAGTGCGTATCTAGCACGAATTGTATTTATCGCGCAATTTATATGCAAAAAAAAATCTTTTGCACGTAAAAACGTTTTTGTTGTTGTTGCATATTTATATTTAAATTGTACGATAAATACAATTCATGCTACTGATACGCATTTCCATGACATCGTGTTGCAGCAGAGACGAGGAGAGAAAGGACAGAGGGAAGAGAAGCCAGAAAAACTATAGGCCTAGTACTTGACCGGACGTCAACATGGGAGATTATAAGTTACTTTATCAACCTTTTTTGGACGAGCGGGTGATTTTTTTTTTTTAATACAAAAATGTGTAATTGCTGAAAACGCAGGCCTCTGATTTTGAGGATGCAATTCAAATCGCGTTTTGTTGTTTGAAATTGTTACGTGCCACTATCCGTCAAATGGAACTTTACATTTCATCCACAATTCTTGTGTTTATGCTGTTTAAAGCAATATTTCTTCGTGCCAAAGATGCTATTCGATTCATGTATTCAGATTACAGTATACATTTTTATATGTTTCTTTGCTGATGGGACTTGGGATAATAATGGGAGACTTATCTGATATCAGATATTATTCTTTACAAGATATTTAATACTGTATCCAAATAAAAACATTTTGTACCTGCAAAACGCGCCATTTATTCTCCTGGACTTCTGCTACTTTGTCCCTTCATTATTATATCTCCGCCATTGTGTTTACTCAAGTTTCTCACAGTAAAACGACTCTCGCATTATTTTACATGACAGTCTGGTATGTCAGTTTATATAGAAATATAAAGTAAAACACAATATAATGTAACATCTCCACACAGACAGCGATTATAGTGCATTTTAAATCAATAGACCATCCAAAACCCCAAAAGACTGAAATAACTGCTCAAAAACCCA
>CM060624.1:35447701-35455201 GCA_030578275.1 Meda fulgida
CGCACGCACACACACGCACACACACACACGAACACGCACACACACACACGAACGCACATACACTCACGCACACACGCACACGCACACACACGAACGCACGCACACACACACACACACACCCAAATAACCCAAGCAGCCGTCGTTATGCTTAAGCACATTAAAGCGCCAGTTTATGAAGAGAAGGGCATATGTATGTTCTTGGGTTCTTGGAAATGTCTTGGCGTGTAAATGATACGAGAAATTACATTGGTAGTATAGATACGCACTTTTATGAGATCGTGTTGCAAGATCTCATCAGATTTATTCCAAAGTCCACTTGCATAAATGGTTTAGTGGTTTTGTTTGTTGCATGTTTTATAAGTTTCAGCAAACCAGTCTTAAATTGGGACATTACTGTAACCGAGCCTACTGTTGGAAGATTTGTTCCTTATTTTATTTTCTTCTCATTATTCTTTCATTCGTGAACGCGCGCAGATCGCATCTGTGTCTTGGGTTTCCACAGACAGTATTTTTGGAATGAAGTTCCTGTCGGACCGTGGATAACGCGTGTGTGTGTGTGTGTGTGTGTGTGTGTGTGTGTGTGTGTGTGTGTGTGTGTGTGTGTGTGTGTGTGTGTGTGTGTGTGTGTGTGTGTGTGTGTGTGTGTGTGTGTGTGTGTGTGTGTGTGTGTGTGTGTGTGTGTGTGTGTGTGTGTGTGTGTGTGTGTGTGTGTGTGTGCGTGTGTGTGTGTGTGTGTGTGTGTGTGGTCCACCGCGCATCAGTCCTCAAGCGCGCATTTGTTCATTGTAGGCCTATGCGAACAACGAATCACTTTATTTTTAAATGATGATATATGGGTTTATTTGGCAATCGGTTAATGTCCTTTAACGAACATGATAGTCTGTGTGCGTAGACAGATAATATAGTTTTAAAGTCTGGGAAGAGTGTGCTGGGACGAGAGGTTAATCAAACATTATTGGAATGTCCTGCAACCTCAAAATAATGTTCTGTTTCCATAAAAGAAAAAGTTTCCTTGCAAAAAAAAGGTATGGGAACATTCTGAGAAACTCATAAAGTTCCTAAGATGGAGCTGATTAAAGCTGTATGGGACAGATGACGGGCTAAAGGCGCAACAGGGAAAAGCGCCTTATGTTCGTCTAAAACACTATGGCACAAACTAACTTTCCACATCATCCGCTCTTCAAGATGCACGTGGATTTTTGGCTGATCCGTGATTCCGCGAAGTTGATTCTGAGCTAATTTCATCTAATATTTTATGTGTTTTAAAATTTTGTAGATTTAACTAGCATATGAGAAATTATTGAATATATTTTGAGACAAAGGTTCTGTTAATGATTTTCATTTTTGTTCAAGGTAATTAAAGCTACAGTTTTCCAGTAACGGAAGAATATGTAAAAGTGGTATTTGGGGTAAAAGGCGAAAGACAATAATTCACATGATAATAAACAGCTGACTGACTTTTCATGCATTTGTTGACATGGTATGATGGTAAATATCATATATTAAGTTGGGTGTCCAGCTTAGAGAAACCATATTTATAATTAAACCATCATTTACAAATATGATATTAATTATATCATATAATAAAATATATATTTGTTGCTACTTTAAATATATATATAATTATTATGGGATCTCCTTCAATGCTTTCAGAATTCTGAATTATGATTATGTATTTTCAAACATATATTTTTATATTAACATATTTTAATGACATGTGTATTGAACATATTGAACAATTTTCTAAATAAACAGAAAATAGTACAGACTTTGCTACAGTGATTGTTTTGAACAAGTATTAACTTGCTTAGACATAATTAAAAACGTATTATTTTATCTAAAGTATTTGCATCAATACTGTGTGTCATTGACCCCGTGTGTCTGTGTGGGACAAAATATCCGCCTTGAAACCTCAGACATTTATAAGATTTTTAAACAAAAAAAAACCTTTTAGGATTTATTTTCACACAAAATCTGTTTCTCAATTAATGTGCAATACAAACATACTTTTTTCTGCAATCATGGGAGTTGTGAAAAGCACATTTATCGTAAGGTGTGCCTTTAGCCCCTTTGTACAATATGTTTACATTTATAATAATGATTTGCTTTAGGTTGCTAAACAGTGGTGGGATATTATACATGTGCGTATAAAACAACTCTGAATTCTGATTGGACGAGCCTTATTCCTTGATAATGTGACCTTATATTTAAAGTCACTGCTCCTACTATGATGTAGGTCAACCGTAACAGCCAACAATTAGACAAATGAAATAGCCTATGCTTACTATATTCAGATTTTTGAAAATCATAGAAAAACACTTGTTCACCACATTAAACTTCACAGCACATAAATGAAATGTATAAATGAAAAGTGTATCTGGCACGCACAAGCCGTAAATATTATCAGCCAATAATCACTTCTGTAATGTTTTGATAAGTCCGACGCACAAACTAATATTTATAAAATAAATACCTCACTCAACAAAGGTTATGAAAAGTTTAAATAGTGAGGAAGCCGGAGAGCATGATCAACAGGGAACGCGTGAGTGACCGCAGGGTGTGAAGAGAGGAGACGCGACCGAGTGTTTCTTCATCACTGAAGCGTTTCACTGGACGCCGATCTGAAGTGACACTATAACACACGAGGAACCGGATAATTACAGGCCTACCAACATCATTCATTCAACAAATCTGCACATCCCGAAGTCCCCATGCTGGCAGGAGAGAACATAACCATCAGACGAAACGCGTTCTCCCTGCAGGCTTCACTGGCCAATATCACCGTCAGACCGACCTTAACCTGCAAGATCCTCAAGTGCAACAGATGTTTATCATCCAACTAAAAACATATCTGTTCAAAATCACATGTGATGTGTTTTATTTAAATAATAGATACTAAACTGTTACATGTTACTCTTAATTGTGGACGATACTATATATTAGAGATGCATCAATGTATCGGCCGCCGATATTTATCGGGCGTTTTTTTAAGAATTTAAAACCATCTGCATATTGGCTATCATGAAAAATGCTGAAACTTTAAACTGTGTGAGGTATCATGTCTGTTGCATAATCCAGCGTTTTCTCTGGGTAAAATAATTCAATTGTCCGAAATATAGCAGGGCTGCACAATAAGGACTTGGTCAAGTCGAGCTGCAATCGCTACGAAAGTATATCCTCGGAACATGTTTTTTAAGCCTAGCCAATTGAAAGATTCAAGCACAAGGAGATGCGACTCGATTCAGTACTTGTGAGACGTTTGTGTGTGCACACATGGGTGATCGTGATGTCACTTTTCTAACTGTAGTTAGTGTGTGATGTTGCTGTTGAGCATAAACAACATCTGCAAAGTTACAACACTCAAAGCTCAAAGCAAAGCGAGATATTTGCTTTTTAAGAAATTGTTTTTAAGTTTTTAAGGACTACAACAAAGGACTGCTAGGAACTACAGACATTCCTCCCAGGTTAGTGACATCACCATCCCTAAAATTTACATAAACCCCGCCCCTGGAACATGATTTATAGAGTATCCTGACAGAATATCAATGTCTAGAAGATAACTTCAGATAAGCTACATAAATTCATCAACTAACCATTCAGAGATGTTGTCACTTCTTCTTGAGTCTCTCCATCATTCTGACTTCGCTTTGAACATAAAAGGCTAAAAGTTTTTGAAACGTTCAGTGCATGTCTGTGTGTGAGGTAATCAAGCTCTTGAAGCTCCGCCCCCTGTGCCGGGAGCAGCAGCTCATTTGCATTTAAAGGGACACACACAAAAACTGTTTTTTGCTCACCCTCAAAAAGTGAAAATTTTAACATGCTATATAAAATATCTGTGGGGTATTTTGAGCTAAAACGTCACACACACTCTGGGGACATCAGAGACTTATTTTACATCTTGTGAAAAGGGCATTTTACAACCCCTTTAAGTTTAACCAATTAACAGTTGTCTTTTAACGTTAAAATCACAATATTTTTTTTTTACATTGTAGCTTGTATACCTCAATGCGTTTGTTTTTAACTTTGCTCATTTAAATCATGATCAAAGCAATAATCTATTTTAATTACACAATTTATATTGGTATCAGGATTCTGCTAATAGTTGCTCAAATCGGTCTCGGACCCGAAAACAATCCTTTGTGCTTCCCAATATTATATTCATATACCCACAAATATCCGTCTTTCAAATTTTTTTAATTGTCTTCGAAAATGAACAAAACAACCAGAATTACAAATCCAGGAAAAATATTCCGCACAGGAAAGCATAAAATAGCGATATTTAACGCATGTCAATCAAAGGTCTCCACCCCTCACTTTAACACACAGCACATCTGTATAGAAGAATACACGGTAAAATTCCTTTTCTGACATCCAGTATTGATGCAGTGCAGACTAGGTCTAAATTGCAGTGTGTGCACGTCTGCAGGATGTCAGTACCTATTATTATTATTATTTCTGCGAGCGGACAGAGAGAGAGAGCGGACATAAGGCCTCAAAACACACACACACACACACACACACACACACACACACACACACACACACACACACACACACACACACACACACACACACACACACACAGACGAGGATGAGCCAAGTGCAGACAAGACTGAGCTCCGGATAGCAGTAATAAATCTCCGGCTGGGATCAGATGCTATCAGCCAGTCAGTGGTCAAACACATCTAACAGGGCAACATGACAGGAGTCATCCATAACACACTCACACTGAGAGGGATGATTCCTGAGGAACACAGTTACTATCAGACAGAAAACAGTGACGCTGAACAGAAAGCACTATAGTGCCTTAGGCTATCACACACTCCTTTTTTTAAACGGTTACATGTTTAAGCTGAGCATAATCACTCGCATCATTATTATATGTTATTATCTATTATTAATTATGTCAAGAGCGAAAAGAAGCACAGTATAATTTCACGTTTCTAGAAGCGTTCTCCGCAAGCGCAGCTGAATGGCCTTATGAGCCCCACACACTCATTTATCATTGTTTTAGTGACATCAGCTGATAAATGTGTGTGTGAGAGGGATCAGGAAAAGGGGAGCACATGCGCTCTGACCTTTAGATCGCACGTAAAGGACCGGGAGAGAGCATCATGGGATCGCTCGCATCACTGCTTCCGTGTGGCAAGGCTGTTGCCATGGAAACAGTGTCTCAACTCGTTTTAAAGTGAATGATAGATTCGCTCCGCAGATTATCTATTGCTCCGCGCTTCATTATAAACCATCTAAGTTAAAGGCCTAGACAATGGTGGACGAGGAACACAAATCAAGTACTTGAGTAAAAGTGCAGATGATTCAAAGCAGTGGGACAATACATGAAAATAATATGGTAAGATATAGTTTGCAATATGAAGCAGCATAAAGAGCTGTTTTGTACAGCTGAAAAATATGTGGAAATGAATGACACCGAAAGCCAGACACATTCAATGTACAAATAGCCGCTTACAGTCAAAGCAACATGTATTCAGCCTTCAACATTATCACAGTTTATGCGCTATAGTTCAGAAAATGATCATAAATATGAGCAGAACTCAGAGTTATGAACTCAGTTGATATTTCACTGGTTTTGTCCGTCCTTCTGTTACACTCTCACAATTAAATTAGTCGGAATGTTCGGAATGTTCAGAGGAGTAAAAGCAGGATATGCTTTGGAATGTAGAGAAGAAAAGTGACAGTTTTAAATACTCAGAAATGGAATTGGAATTGGAACAAAAATTTCTGCTTTGGCTTTGCTTTTGAAAAAGTAACTGAATATTATTTCTATAATTTAAGCTAATTGATATTAACTTTTTATTTATTGAACTGTTTAAAGAAACATGTCTTGTTGATATGCAGGTACAGTTCTGCATGTGTAGCATTGAATATGTCACTCAACATGCACAATTTCTTTTTGTGATTCTTTATTTATTAAAGGGGTGGTATAATGCCCTTTTCACAAGATGTAAAATAATATCCCCAGAGTGTGTATGTGAAGTTTTAGCTCAAAATACCCCACAGATAGTTTTTGCGCATGTTTTGTGTGTCCCTTTAAATGCAAATGAGCTGCTGCTCCCGGCACAGGGGGCGGAGCTTCAAGAGCTTGATTACCTCACACACAGACACGCACTGAACGTTTCAAAAACTTTTAGCCTTTTATGTTCAAAGCGAAGTCAGAATGATGGAGAGACTCAAGAAGAAGTGACAACATCTCTGAATGGTTAGTTGATGAATTTATGTAGCTTATAGTTATCTTCATTGATTAGCATATTCTGTCTTGATCATCTATAAATGTGTTAAGGGGGTGGGGTTTATGTAAATTTTAGTGTTGGTGATGTCACTAACCTGGGAGGAGTGTCGTGTAGTTCCTATCAGCCGTTTGTTGTAGTCCTTTTCTTAAAAAGCAAATATCTCGCTTTGCTTTGAGCTTTGAGTGTTGTAACTCTGCAGATGTTGTTTATGCTCAACAGCAACATTACACACTAACTACAGTTAGAAAAGTGACATCACGATCACCCGCCCCTTTAAGCCATTTTGTGTGTATAACTATTTACAACAAAGCCCAAGATCCGCCCATAATCATAAGACAATTTTTTTTTAATTAAAAAATTAAAATAAAACTAACATGTAAAATGTCTATATTTGTACGATGTTCTGGTGCTGAGACATTGCATCATGTTGCTATACGGGTTGCTAGGGTCCTCTAAATGGTTGCTAGGGTGTGGCTAGGTCCTGGTGCTGAGATATGGCTGGTTCACTGTTGTTAGTGTGAATGTGAATATCTAGTTTTTGTCTATTGATTAAATGATAATAATCAATCATGCTCAGATTGCAGTGATTCATTGGTAAATGGTCCAGGAATAATGAGGCAATGATGTGATGTTCAGTAGCATTACGCAGGTTAATGGGATAATTATGAGTTGAAATGAATGAATTAACCTCTTAGTCTCAGTCTGTGTTAGAGAGACTCCACATGATGAAACACAACGTTACAGCAGTTCATCTGCCCTCATTACAACCACAGGGTCAAGAGTCAACAACATGACTGCACACACCATCTGCTGCACACACACACACACACACACACACACACACACACACACACACACACACACACACACACACACACACACACACACACACACACACACACACACACACACACACACACACACACACACAGGTGGGCCTAGGCCCCCTCATTTACATGTCCGGCCCCCTCAGATTTCTGATTGCTTAAAAAAAAAAAAAACTTTAGGTGGCAAAATATTTGTTAGTGATTATGTGAATTACACTGCGCAAACCAAAGTAATACTACCCACCGGATGAAGAAAGGTTGGCTCTCAGTCTCCACAGTACATAAAATGTTCATTTTATTTTATTTAATTTTTCGTGTTCGCATTTATGAGGAAAAACAATGTTACGGAATACGGACGTGTTCTCCGTTACGGACGTGAGCGCTCTGAAAGCGGCAAGATGCTTTAAAACTTTCACAGAGACATC
>CM060624.1:35465201-35512701 GCA_030578275.1 Meda fulgida
AACTAAAAGTAATGTAAGGAAATAATAAATGGACACAGCGACCCACTTGATTTCAACGAAGTAGTTGTGCAAGTAGCGCATTCTCTCCGTTGAATCAAGGGGGTCGCTGTGTCCATTTATTAAACTGTCTATGGTTTTGACCGACGTCCCGTTCTGGGCGGTAACCCGGATGCGCAGCCATTATGGAGGCACTCGGATGTATACAACAGCATGGATTGCACTGTTTATGTACTACTGAACACATTGTTACACTAATAAACCACGGAAAGAACACGTGGAAGCGGCAAAATAAAATAGAGAAGGATTTAGTAAGCAGAAAAGAGCGTGAAATTTTGACAAACTAAAGTTAAAATATGATAAATATCGGAACGAGCTAACGTTAGCTTCTCTAGCCCTTACTGCAATTCTTCCTTCTATTTCTCATCCCGACATACGATACGTTCAGATTGTCAGTGCAAAAAAGCACATGAAATCCGTTCCAAGCTACATGCATATGTGGTTTGAAATCATATTCAGATCACATATCAGGACATCAGCTTCAGTCTGAACGCTCTGATCGGATCGCGTGGTATGTGACTTTCTCACGACACGTAAAATGTAAACGTCAGGCGTGGTTATAGGGAGCAAGCTGAAGGTCGCTGCCGAAACAAGGCTGTGTTGTAGCAAAGTGCCGGACGAGCAGAAAATGATTATTTTTGAAACCAGCGCAAACAAGAGCGCGGAAAAAAGCTGAACACACCAGCCTCCTGCAGTTCTGCCGCTCGAGACGCAGTAGTCCATTGCGGCGGCTACACATTTACATGTTGTAAACTTTAAATAAGACAACATCTTTATTGCAAATGCAAACCCCTCCATCGACGCAACATCATTGCCATATTGCCAAAGAGCTGAATGGACACACATCGGAGCTGAACAGTTGCGATACACAGTGTGGACATCATTTTACATCAGATTCCAATCGGATACAAAGATAAACGGATTTGGACTGACAGTGTGAACGTAGCCATAGTGAACTACTTTACGTCAACATTTTAGCCGTAGTCAACTCTTCTCTTTAACTTTTGACAGTGTATAGAACTTGAAATATTTTTTCCCGGTGCGACCGATTAGTATAGACCAAAACTCGACTATTTTTCAGCAGCAATAATCAGCCAAATTTGCGAGTCCATTCAGTTCAGTGCCTCCAAAATGGCCGACTTCCAGATTGATGACTCAAGGATGCTTTAAAATGACCAAACAACAATATTGGCAATGGACAATGATAACAAACAAAACAACAATAGGTAGATGAGAGCAAAAGTACAGTAAAGTGCAGCATACAGCAGAATACAATCAGACACAACGAAATGTAGTGCAGATTAAGATTAATGACATTTAGAGAATAAGTGAGTTTTGAGCATAGTTTTAAATTCAGAAATACTACTAACACAACAGGGTGATCGGGGGAGAGATTTCCATATAGTTTGGATGCAAAAACATGGAATGAAAATGCACTAGGCTACCTGTCAGCCGCATATACCCATTGAAAATGAACGCATTTTAGTACAATGCAGACACATTAAAGAACCATATATGTGTACTATATTAACATGTTAACGTGCTTCATGGAGTGAGACGTGATTTGTGTCATGTGCAGGTGCGATGGATTGCGTACAAACCAATTCCCTCTATCCGGATGGCGCGATTTATCTGGATAGGTTTTTTTTTTGAACGATGACAAGCCATAATGAAAACAAGCCGAAATGAAATAGGAGTAACAAGGCTATTTTTAAGGAGTGGAAAGTACAGATAATTGCATGAACATGAAGATACCCAAAATTTCTACTTAAGTAAGGTAACGAAGTACCTCACGAAGTACAAAAGCTGAAGTAGTTGACCTCTGATTTACACTGCCTTCAGTGAGCAAAAAATAAAGGGTGTTCTCACAGCTGGAGACGGTGCGCTGTTGAGAGTCACACTGGCGTGTCCCCAAATCTTCAGCCCGTGGTCGGATCCTTGTTTCTACGTAAAGGAGTTCCCCTAGAACAAGTGTACAGGCATACTGTGGTTTTCACCGATGCCTCTGCCACCGGCTGGGGAGCCACGTACAGCGGGCAGGCAGTGTCTGGGGTTTGGACGGGTCCCCTCCTGCATTGTCACATCAATTGTCTTGAGTTGATAGCAGTGCGTTGTGAAGAAGCCGGGGCAGGGCAGGGGCGCACTGCGACTGTTGCGTACATCAACCGGCAGGGTGGTCTACGCTCCCGTCACATGCCACAACTCACCCGCCATCTCCTCCTCTGGAGTCAGAAGCATCTGAGGTCGCTTCGGGCCATTCATGTCCCCGGCAAGTAGCGCTCCCGCTAGAGTCCAGCTGATCTGGACACGCTTCGGAGCCGCTCAGGTAGAGCTGTGGCACTGGCCCCAGGGCCTTCACAAACATGCGTTTCCCCCAGTGAGCCTTCTCACAAAGACCCTGTGCAAAGTCAGGGAGGACGAGGAGCAGGTCTTGCTAGTTGCCCCGTATTGGCCCACCCGGACCTGGTTCCCAGAACTCATGCTATTAATCGTGCAGGCCTAGTAAGGGGGTATGGTCCATATGTACAACTCCATATAACTGTGATGTGGCTTTCGCAGCGTTTCTTTCCAGTGGAAATGGCAGTGTTATCAGTCTCACTGGGTCATGCGGAACAGCAGGGATTGACATCCTCTGTGTAAAGCCCTGTCCCATTGCATCCCTATCAGGCAGGAGGGATCAGGCTTTCACAGGGCAACTGTGGCGCTTTGGTAGGGATTCCTATTCGCCGGTCACAGACCAAGCGCCGAACATGATCATCTGAAAGTGAACGTCTAGGTTACGTATGTAACCCTTCGTTCCCAGTACCACCGCTGGGCGGCCGGGTCACGGGCTCAGCTCCTCAGCAAAAACCTGAAGATGCAATGCTCCTGCTGCTCATTATATTGCATGCCAATGTGCATTGGCTCGTTTAGTTACACTGGAAGTAGATTGTCCTCTCAAGCGAGATTCCTATTCGCCGGTCACGACGTGACGTCTCCATTCCCTCCTTCAGGGGATTACATACGCAACCGTTCTTCAAGTTGACTTTGTAGAGTCCTTATTAAACCTGCCATTTTGACACAATTTTTCTAAAATGGTTTAATGCATTTTTTTAATGCACCATTTGACCCCAGTGTGCAGTGGCATTGCTCCCTTTTCATGGTTTTATCTCTCTGTAGTGACATTACAAAAATCATTTTTTGAGCACAAGGTTCAAACAGTATTAGGCTTCTTCTAGTCTTTGCCAGTAGATCATAATGTTTATGCTTTATATTGACCTCATCAAGCTAAATATTTCAACTGTTAGTGGAAAAGCAAATAAATACATTTTTACAGTGTTATTTATATAGAAGAATTGACTGCGAATACTAATCATATTTGATATATAAAGCTATGAGTGGCCATTTCTTTTCATAAACATTGTTCATTTTTATATTACTTTGCTGCTTTAGTGTTAGGGTTATTAGCAATAAACACGTATTGATACTTGCAAGGTCTTTGCCACTTATTTGGGATTAGCTGTAAGAATCAAGAATAAATAAAAGAAACTAATTTGAAGCCCATTAATGATAAATCGGTGTCCCTCTGATGGCGAATGCATGTAGTTTATAGTCTGTTGTCGGAGTGTGTGGTGACACCAGTGTGTGACTGTATCTGCTTCCCACAGTCTTTGTGTGGCTGCCGGTGGCCTCCATACCCCAGACCTCTGACCTTTGCACAGGTGGTTGCCACACCGTTTAAAACCAGTTATCTGACCCTGCTCACACTGAGGTCCTGACCTTTGACCCGACAGGCACCTGCTTTAGGTCTGCAGTGAAGAAGTAGATCTACTGCTGAAGTACATGTCAGAGAAATCTATGCCAAACGTAATATTTTACGTGCGTATAGTAGTTTGAGTGAGCTAAACTCACAGCATCTCATATTTGTGCCGGAGGAAATGACGTAGAAGTGATGAGATGCACAGTTACACCCTCATCCACTCCCAGAATCCTCTCTGCTCATGCATGTGCACTTCAGTGCATTCAGTCTGCATTGTAAAAAGCCACACATTATAATTAGAAAAAAATATATTTCTCTTTGTTTTGGGGTTGAAGATCAATTTAAGAATGTCTAATAAGCGCCTTACATGACACCACATTATTTAGATTCATTGTTGCGGATTGCCCCGCTGAAAACTGGTGGATTATATTATTGACCGCTGCATAACTCTGGTCAGGGAGTCGGAGTCATCAGATGTAGTCTAGACGTTTATTGCACAAGATTGACCATTAAACATAATAGTGTATTTGAGGTAATTTCTGAAATAAATAATATAACAGAAATAAATACTCACTGTCTAAGCATATTCAACAACTTAAGAGATTGCAAACCCAAATATAAACATATCTGTAAAGTGCACTGACACATGAAATATAAATGCAGGAATATATTAATATGAGTCTACAATAACAAACTGCATAGTGCAATGAAACAGTCTCATTAATACAGGCAGTAATAATTCACAACCAGTGAAGGATATTGTCCCACGGAGAAATGCACTTAAAGGTAATAACTAAACATGAACAATACGAGCCGCGATGCTAGCGGGCTAATCCACTCGTTAAGCAGGATCAAATTACACTTAGAAAGATCGCTAAACATCAACTACATCACAAACATGGTCTAACTTAGCGCAGTTGAGATACAGTGTGACAGTGTGTTATTAATATACATAAGGAAAACTTTGTTACAAACTTTATCTTGCACATAAACACTGAACATATGAATGTTTTCACGCGATATGATCGCTCAACTGGAGTAGCTTGGTGAATAGGAAATTACATTGAGTCCGTGCGTGCTGAGAACGCTGCACAACGTTATTTGCGTACAACGCAAATTAAAAAGTCACACACGTAGCCAACTTAATAATTAAAGGGAGAGAATTCACAACAGCCGCCCCCACAATTGAGCAGCAAATGGGTAATCAAGGAATTCTCTAACTGTCTTTGGTGTTACCTTCTAGAGCAGGCAACTGTATCAAGCGCGCAACTGGTCTAATGTAAGCTTTACCGTCAACGACAACTTCAACAGTTCGCACACATCCGTCACTGCCTGGCAATGTCTTCCGAACTCTGCCTATTGGCCACTGAGCTCTTGGGAGTTGCGGATCCACAATCAGTACAACGGAGTCGACCTCCAGGTTTTCTGAAGCTTTATGCCACTTCTGCCTGGTCTGAAGCATAGGCAAGTAGTTTCTGGTGAACTGTAACCAGAATTGATCCACCATGCTTTGAAAGTGATGCCACCTCCGCCGCCCCATGTCTCCTGGAGCATATGCCACCTGAGGGAGAGATGCATCCCGCCGCCCCATAAGGAGAAGGTTAGGAGTAACTGGATCGATGTCGGCCACATCTGTTGAAGCATATCCCAGAGGTTTCGAATTGAGAATCCCCTCCACTTCCACTAGGATTGTGGACAGAACATCCTCTGTGACTGCTTGGTTCCCAACGGCTACCTGTAGGGCATTTTTTATAGAGCGGACCTCACGCTCCCATATTCCGCCGAAATGTGGAGCGCTGGGCGGGTTGAACTTGAAGTCAATTTGGTGGTCTGTAAGACGGATTTGGAGTTCTGACTCCATGCTAAAGAAGGCTTCCCGTAGCTCTCTTTCTGCCCCGCGGAAGTTAGTGCCAGCATCTGAACGGATCTCATAGGGTTGACCTCTTCTGGCTATGAGCCGGCGGAGTGCTAGAAGGAAGGCATCGACATCCATTGAATTAAGAAGCTTGATGTGAACTGCCCTTGTTGTGAGACATTTGAAGATCAGGCCCCAGCGTTTCTCATTCCGCCTTCCTATTTTGACCAGGTATGGGCCAAAGCAGTCAACACCCGTTGAATAAAAGGGTGGATAGAGTAGACGGAGGCAATCTGGTGGCAAATCTGCCATTTGAGGTACCTTTGGTTGCGCTCTCCAGCACTGACAGGACTGACAATGAAGTTGATGGTGCTTGATAGCCTGGCGTCCTCTGAGAATCCAATACTGCCTCCGTATCTCAGCGTAGACCCTTTCAGCTCCCGGATGTAACAGACGCTCATCAAATTCTTGAATAAGGAGCTTTGTTACTCCGTGTCTTGGGTCCAGTACAATGGGATGGATTTGTTCTGGGTCTGAGTTTGCAAGCCTTCTTAGACGGCCCCCAACTCGTATCATGTTGGTCAGGGGGTCCCACTCTGGAGCGAGGTTGACTAATCGACTGTGTACAGGAATCGATTTCTGTGCCTGAAGGGCAGCTACCTCTTCCGGGAAGCTCTGAGCTTGACATGCCCTCAGCAGGACAGCTTCTGCCTCTCTCTTACTCATTATCACACTGTTCGAGGCGGCCGCCCCTTGACCAGCTTGTAGAGTTGCCCCCACTAACTCTCGCCAGGTCTTGAATTGCGTAACATCAGGGAGGTTGGACTCTGTTTCAACCGCCATTACAGAGTAGCAGGTTAGGCCTTTCAATTCTGATACTACTTCTGACTGTGCATTTTCAGGTCTTTTAGGCCATTGCTCTGGGCTTTGTTTCAAGAATGAAGGCCCTTGACTCCATCGACTGGGCTCGGCCAAACTTTGGAGGGTTTTACCTCTCGTTATGTCATCAGCTGGGTTATCCTGCGTATTAACATACCTCCATGAGCTGTGGTCTGTTAATTCTTGGATCTCTGTGACCCTTGTCTCAACGAACACCTTGTACCGGCAAGAGTCTGACTGAATCCACTCTAGCACAGTCATGAAGTCTGTCCACAGAATTGTCTGATTGATGGAGAGTGTCAGCTCATCCCTCACCAGTTTGGCCAGCTGAGCTCCAGCTAAGGCAGCGCAAAGCTCCAGGCGAGGTATAGACTGCTGTCTCTTAGGAGCAACCCGTGATCTGGCCATTATGAAGGAAACATGAATGTCACTGCTGGTTTGAACGGCCAAATATGCCACTGCCCTGTACGCTCTTTCAGAGGCATCACAGAACACATGGAGGGAACTGTGCTGTTCTGCTGCAGTTGTGGAGGCTGGTGTGTAACAGCGAGGAATGGAAACTGCAGTGAGTTGTTTAAGCTCGCTTTCCCAGTTGGTCCAGGCGGCCTGAAGGTTTGGTGGTAGATCTTGGTCATCCCAATCTCTCTTTTGAGCCCACAACTGTTGGATGATCACATTTGCTCTGCTGGTAAATGGTTGTATGAACCCTAGTGGGTCATATTGGGACGCCAACACCTGGTAAGCAGCCCTCATCGTCAGTTCTGCATGCTCAATGAGCCGATAATGGTAGCCAAGGGTATCAGCTGTACAATTCCACCTGAGGCCTAATGTGGACTCCATAAGATCAGCGCGGTTTTGCACTAACCACTGCTCTGCGGCTGATGACCGGGCTTCCGTCGGAAGATGAGCTACCACCACTGGATGACTGCTAGCCCACTGTCTGAGGTCGAACCCTCCTTCTGCTAACATGCTGCGTAACTGATCCACAGTTTCCTTGGCTACTGGAACGGTAGGGAAGCTTGTCAGGCAGTTATACACGTAGAAGCTTTGGTAGACTAGCTGTTGTAGCCCTGGATATTTGGCTTCGGAATTGCAAGTATGGTGTTGCAGAGCAAAGATGGCACAGCATCGACTGCTTGTTGTGCCGAATGGCAGAACCTGCCACTCGTATACATCTGAAGGGTTTTCACTCTGCAGATCTCTCCAAATGAAACAAAGAAAGGGCCTGTCTTTCGGTAATAGACGGACCTGATGGAACATGCCCTTGATATCTGAGCATACTGCTACAGGATGCTGTCTGAATCTCAGGAGTACTCCTAACAGCGTTGGTCCAAGTGTAGGACCTGGGAGGAGCTGATCGTTCAAGGACAGGCCATGGTATCTGAAAGAACAGTCGAACACCAGGCGTTGCTTATTGTTATGACTCACGAGATGATGTGGCAGGTACCATGCCTCTGTTCGTGTCGCTTCCATTTGGTTGAGCTTGACTAGGTAACCTGACTCATTGAGTTTGGCAATCTCTCCTGAATAGATTGAAGCCTTTTCAGGGTCGTTCTGGAGTCTCCTTTCAGTGCTCCTCAGATTTGCAAGGACAGATTGCATGGAGCCCTTAAGTTCTGGAGCACTGGGGTTCCACAGAAGAGGGGTGGCGTAACGCTGTACTCCCTTGACATTGACTCGCTGCGTTTGAGACTCAAGCAACTGCATAGCCTCTTTGTCTTGCCTAGACAACCAGTTTCTCGTTACGAAAGGGCAGCACATCCAGTTGCCATAACCTCTCCACATTTCTGCATAGAAGATCGTCTGGGTGGTCACTGGATATGAAGAAACATTGCTGCACTGGTTCTTGGCCTGTGGTACTCATTCCCGCCCCTTGAAGTGCCCAGCCGAGAGCTGTACAAACTGCCACGGGTCCCCCTTTGGTGCCTTGACGAATAGGCTCCTTAGCAGTAATCAGGTGATCTTGGTCTGAACCTATGAGCACCAATGGACGTACCGTGTGAAATGGCTGTAACGGAACTCCTCTTAGATGTGCATACCGTCTCTGAAGAGTCTGAACTGGGTATGACTGATCCACCAGATCAATGCCAGAAGCCGTGAATGCTCCAAACACCTGATAGCGTTTCTCTGGGTTACCTCTTGGAGAGATATCAAAGGTGACTTTTGAGGCATTGAGGTGAGTAGTGTCTGGTCTGACTGTACGAAGTGCTAGAGTCTCAGGTTCACCTTTAAGCTGGAGCTGCTGCACGGCAGTATGTAGGATCATGGTGCGCTGTGCTCCGTCATCTAATATAGCACAAGTCTCTATTGTCTTTGATTTGTGGTGCAACCGCACAGGCACAACTTTCAGAAGGACTCTGCCTGATACAAAGGATGGCAGGAGGTAGATGCGGCTCTCTGAGGCAGCTGATGATTTATCAGTTGCATGCCTCCGGGCCACGCCATGAAGCACTTGAAGGTGAATACCACCACAGTCACTGCAGGGTTTCTTTAGATTACATGTCTCAGGCGCATGGGAACGGGCACATTTCCAGTAGCGGGTCCCCTCTGAAATCCACTTACAAAGATCAGCCACTGTCTGTTCTTTAATACTGCCGCATCGAGTGATGTAGTGGTCTTTGCTGCCACAGAAAAGGCAGTTGACTTTGAGGGGGGTCTTCTTCCAAGACAACTTAGGATTGGGAAATGCTTTATCCTCAGTGGGTGCTGCACCATGATACAAGGCTGCATTGTGGCTTTTTGGTTTAGCTGCACTCTTCTCCTTTGATCCGCTGGGATCCCTTTCATACTGGTAGCGTTGCACTAACCTACTAGACAATCTCTGTTGCTGAGCTTTGACGTGGAGCCACCCTGCGAAGTCTTGTAGGTTGTACGGGTTAATACTGGGGGAGTTGAGCTTCCCTTGTAGCTGGAGAAACTCTATGAAACCATCTCGCAAGTACTTTGGCAGTTTACTAACCAAACGATTCACATGCAAGCAGCAGTTCAACTCCATCCCTCTGGGTCCCTCCAACGATAACAGCATGCTCACTAAGAGGTGGACACGGAGAGCGAAACTCTGGAAACTGCGAGCATCGTTTGGTTTCACCTCTGGTGCTGTGAGGATTGCTGCTATTTTGCTCTGCGCTAGCTGATGGGGTTGGCGATATTGTAACTGAAGAGCTTGCATAGCTGCAGAGTACGGGTATGGATGATGGCGGCAGGACTGGCCAATCATTTGAGCCTCAGGCAGTTTAAGGTGTTCCAGCAAGATATGGTACTTGTATTTCTCATCTAGGTCTGCATGAGGTTCAAGAAGATTGTCCAATGCTAACTTCAGGTTAGCGAATTCCCTTTCGTTGTCATTTACAAAATCAGGAATCTTTGGCTGGGGGGCAGCATACAAAGGGCGGTGAGGCACCAAGTATTCTGATCGCTTCAGTGGCTGGCTCAATGGATATAGAGAAGCGTCTGCAAGAGCAGGAATGTTCATGGCAGGAACTGAAGCACTGTGCAGGGTTTGAGGCACTGACACTACTGGAGGCATTGTAGTATAATGAGGAACTGAAAAACTGGATGCAGGTGGAGCCGCGACAGATTGTCGTGGAGAAGGTGCCACTGTTGTATAGTTGTAAGGCACTCTGGGATGATGGTAGGTTGGCGTGGGAGCTACTAGCTGTGGCTGCACCTGAGGCTGAAAGGCAGATCCACCATCGTCATAAGGGCAAAACTGTGTATTTAGCAGTAGTGGCAAAGTGTCTGCTCTTGTAGCATGTTGGTGTTGGCGCACGGTGGCAGGTAATGTACCAGACGAAATTGGTGAGTACAAAGGGAGTGAAGTGACTGGCTGTATTGGTACAAAACCATGGTTGAAGTGCTCTGCCTCTGCAGTAGGTGTGCTTACATTTATTTGTGTGGCATTCACATGTCCTTGTCCTTTGGTATGTAACTCAATGTCAGGTGACTGTGATGAATGGGAGGAATTACTTGATAAAGGGGTCGGATGAGGTGAGTTTTCTGGAGGTGATCTCGTAAGTGGTGTGACAGGCTTTACACTTTGCACCTCTTCATCCCCTTCTTCCCTCAGGAATGATGTGATGTTTCATCAGCTCCTGACGCCGATGCTGTCGTTTTTCATACTGCTGCTGGGATGAAAGAGCAGGTCGATGATGGCTGTAGTCAAGGAGATACTCCTCCAGATGCTTGGGTGTGCGACGATGCCGTGATGGTCTGTCGAACGTCTCAGCATGAGGGAGAAAGGTTGATCGCTCTTCCGATGACATCGCTGCAGTAGTCAATAGCTCCGGCTCGAAGGACCATATGTTGCGGATTGCCCCGCTGAAAACTGGTGGATTATATTATTGACCGCTGCAGAACTCTGGTCAGGGAGTCAGAGTCATCAGATGTAGTTTAGTCGTTTATTGCACAAGATTAACCATTTACACATATTAGTGTATTTGAGGTAATTTCTGAAATAAATAATATAACAGAAATAAACTCACTGTCTAAGCATATTCAACAACTTAAGAGATTGCAAACCCAAATATAAACATATCTCTAAAGTGCACTGACACATGAAACATAAATGCAGGAATATATTAATATGAGTCTACAATAAAAAACTGCATAGTGCAATGAAACAGTCTCATTAATACAGGCAGTAATAATTCACAACCAGTGAAGGATATTGTCCCACGGAGAAATGCACTTAAAGGTAATAACTAAACATGAACAATACGAGCCGCGATGCTAGCGGGCTAATCCACTCATTAAGCAGGATCAAATTACACTTAGAAAGATCGCTAAACATCAACTACATCACAAACATGGTCTAACTTAGCGCAGTTGAGATACAGTGTGACAGTGTGTTATTAATATACATAAGGAAAACTTACTTTGTCACAAACTTTATCTTGCACATAAACACTGAACATATAAATCAGGGTACCCCCCAGGATCCTCCAACTTAAATTCAAGGCTTTTTAAGACCTTTTTAATACCATTTCAAATGAAATTCAATGCCAACTTCGTACCCATTCCGACAGAAGTATGAGGGGAAAATGTCAAATCTGTATACATTTTAAACCCTAGAAAATAATTATGTACAAGGAGGTTACTTGAATTAAATATATATTGAATTATATATCAGTCATATTTAATACATACGCAACAGCATTGTAGCGCGCACGTGTGTGTAGGCCAGTGTTAATTTTGGCAGCCATTTTTGATTTAGTCTTAGTCTTCAGACGAAAATGCTTATTGGTCTTAATCACATTTGAGTCATCCTGTTTTTTATAGTTGTAGTTGACAATTTTTAGTCAAACTGCAGTTACTTTACTTTTGGTAAAAACTAAATAAGACCTTTGTAACGAAATCCAAGACTTTGTATACTAAATTCAAGGCTTTTAAGGCCTTAATTTGAGATGATCAAATTCAAGACTTTTTCAAGGCTTTTAAGACCCGCGGGTACCCTGATAAATGTGTTCACGCGATATGATCGCTCAACTGGAGTAGCTTGGTGAATAGGAAATTACATTGAGTCCGTGCGTGCTGAGAACGCTGCACAACGTTATTTGCGTACAACGCAACTTAAAACGTCACACACGTAGCCAACTTAATAAAGAGAGAGAATTCACATTTGCTTTTGTGCCATTATAAAAATTCTTCAGACAAATAAATAAATCACTTTCAGTGTAAGATAAAAAAATGATCAGTAACTTCTCTGATAAGTTAACCATAAAAGCACAATATTTTGTAATTCAAAATATGTATAAAACACCTGTGAAAAATTAATACAGAAAAAAAAAATTTCACAGACTGAAAATATTGAACTTGATGAGGCCAATACACATAGTGAAAGACATGATAATCATGTCGTTAAAAACATTTTATAATGTCAGAATAATAAAGCATTGCACTGAATGTTGAAATATCACTATAATGGGGTCGAAAAGAAGGAATAAATCGATATTTTGAATTTATTTATCTTTTAAAAATAAAAAGTAATCCAAACTGGCTGCTGTTGCAATTTTTTTATTTATTTTTTTATTATTGTTCTATGTTTACTGTTTATTTGCATCACACACACTAAACACCTAAATACAATTAATCAAATAGAGTTATAGTAAATTCAAAATGATTCTTCTGCTTATGACTGCAACTGTCAGTTATTCAAATGATTTATTGCAGGACATATTCATGAGTTTAATTCCTCTGCTCAGCAAGTGTGGTGTGTTTGTGAATCCAGACAGACCACTGCGAGTAATAAAGGACAAAAGATGACATATTTGTGGTTGGTTTAAAACTTTAAAAAAGCAGCAGGCTGAAATGAGGATGATCACGTGTGACAGATTCATGAGGCGCTGCTTTGAGCTTTTTACAGTAGTAACATACATTCTCACTGACTCAAATCAGAAACAGAGCTGACCTTTGACCTGTGTGTGTGTGTGTGTGTGTGACAACTAGCACATGTTTAAAAGAAATAATGAGTTTATTTTCTTGTCAATCAGTGCTCTCTAGTGTTAATTAAGTATTTCTCAGTCTGTGATGTTGTCCTATTTTCATCTGTTTTTGTTTGGAATCTCTATTAATTCATGTGATAATAATAATAATAATAGTCTTATTTAATTGATATAAAAACTAAAATAATATAATTGAATTATTATATATAATTATATAATGTATTATTATTATCATTATTATAAAATTGATATAATAATTATTAAATGTATATACTAATATTACAAATAGTTTTATTTAATTTATATAACAACAATTTTATTTGTATAATGTATAACAATACTTTATAATTACTATAATTTATTACATTCATAATAATATCAATTTTACACAAGAACAAAAAATAAAAATAAAATATTTAATGTATAATTATTATTGAATTTATATACTATTAATAAAAAAATATTTTATTTAATTTTTATAACAAAATAATATTTGTTCATCTGTTGGGCGAGGCTCTGAGGGGTAAATAGACAGGTGAGTGGTAAGGTTGTACCAGTGAGACATGAAATGAAGGGTGAAGTCTGTAGGGCAGAGGGAACTGTAAGTGACTATTCTTAATTGACCGTTCGCAAAAGCCACGCCCCCTAGTTATTGTTATTGTAAACAATTGAGAACCAGACACATAGCCATGGCTGGGTTGAGCTCCATACCTATTGGTATAAGTGATTGGTTTTGGAGTAATGCAGCAGACATATCCTCCAGGGCACGACAGAAAGGGCTGCAATATGCAGTGGAGGGATATGTCCAAAATGTTAAAATAAGCAAAGACGGGAATATTACAACAATTGAGGCAAAGGTGTACCGGTCTCAGTCCTGAATGAGAAACCTCACGCCCTGTTCTTGCAATGCAACCAGCACAGCCTTGTGGACCAGTCATGTATGCTTATTAATCTTCGAGGCATTTAGCTGTGGGTGAGGTCCATTGCTTAATCCATTGTCGGCATCTTTCCGCTTGGGTCTTGGGCTTTTGGAAAAGCGGAAAAAACGCCCCCCCCCCCTCTAAACTTTTGGGGTACCTGGTGTCAGACTTGCAGGTGCCATAGGCGCATCGTTTCACCATCTTGCTGAAATCGCAATGTTTGACGGGGTCCTTCTCCTTAGTTACAGTTGCTGAGCTATGATTGGACGAGGACCGTTTGAGGGCGGGGTTTTGCGAACGGTCAATTGATCTCTAGGATGATGGTGAAGGGGCCAACATATCTGGGACTCAACTTCTTAAAGGGCAGGCAAAATTTGATGTCCGTGGTAGAGAGCAAATCTCCTGTCCCGGTTGGAATGTGGGTGTTTCGGCTCTCCGGGCATCAAGATGGAGATGAATAGCGTCCTATTTATGTTTTATATATGGGCAGATATATGTAGGCTACATATATGTTTTCACTTTCTATGTGGATATATTTAATGTATTTATATTTCATATGTGTACATGCAGTATATTACATGCAAACCCTTTAGAGGAATCAGACGACAACACTTAGAGAATCGGTCAACAATTGCTACGATGCATGTGTTACCGTCAGAGGGTGGGTCTGTAGCAAAATCCACTCGTAGGTGTGACCAGGAGTATTGTTGCGGAGTTTGCCAGATGACGTAGGCTCTTCGAGATGGCACAGTCCGTTCAACCCTGAATGAACCTTCTCCCGTCCCTTGCCATGCTGAGCCACCAGAAGCGTGCTTAAAGCAGTGAGAGGGTGTGGTTGGCCCCTGGGTGGCCAGTGCCCACTGAAGGCTGTACAGAGTGAATGAGGTTGGTACGTTGTGCCCTGGGAATATAGGTGCGGCCTGGAGGACACCCCGGCAGAGAGGGCTCAGAGGCATTGGAGGAGGTGAGTTGTTGATCAAGATTGCACTGGATTGGATAAATGATGATTTGACGAGGCAAGACGGATTCTGGTTCTTTAGATTTCTCCTCAGGAGCATGGAGACATGACAAGGCATCAGCTTTAGCATTTTTTTTGTGCCTGGACGATATGAAGTGGAAAATTTGAAATGAGTGAAGAATGATGCCCATCTTGCCTGTCTAGGGTTGATTCTCTTTGCATCTTTGAGATTTTGAAGGTTCTTGTGATCAGTGAGAACAATAAATAGTTCCTTAGCACCCTTCAACCAATATCCCCATTCCTCTCGAGCAAGCAGACCTCTGTTCCCAATGTTGTAGTTAACCTCCACCAGGGATAGTTTTTTGGAAAAGAAGGCACATGGATGGATTTGGGCTGGATTCCCCTGCTGCTGACACAGCACCGCAGCACACATGGACCAGGAGCGGTGCGCTGGTAAAGGCTTCCTTGAGGCCCTGGAAAGCTTGGGTGGCAGCAGGTGTCCAAGACAGAGACTTGGGCTTGTTCTTCAGGAGGTTGGTTAATGGATTGGTGATGGAGCTGTAGTTCTGGTTGAATCACAGGGAAGGAGCATTTTTCACCATTCAGGAACATGTGAAACTCTCTTAGGCGTTGAAGGACCTCCACAACGTGCTGGCAATGTTCGGCCATACTCTGGGATTGCACTAGGATGTCGTCGATGTACCTAGCACGAATCAGTGGATGAAGTCCCGGAGTAGCTCATGCATGAAGTCCTGGAATATGAAGGGGACATTGACCAGGCCATACGGCATAACAAGATATTAAATGCCAATAAAGGGCATTTCAATTTCAATTTCATATTTGTAGTGTCCTGTAGGAGTCACAAAGGCAGTCTTCCACTCGCTCTCCTTACGTATCTGGATGAGGTTATACGCACAGCGGAGGTCCAACTTGGTGAACACGGCTGCTCCCCAAAGTTATTCCAGGGCCGCTGGGACGAGGGGAAGTGGATACCTGAACTTGACAGTTATTTTGTTGAGAGCTCTGTAATCAATACAAGGCAGCCAGCCTCTGTCCTTTATTGCCACAAAAAGAAGCTTGACGCGGCAGGAGATGTGGAAGGGTGGATGTAACCTTGCTGATGAGCTTCTTCAATGTACTCCTCCATGGCCTTCTCTTCTGGAAGTGATAGTGGGTAAATTTAGCCATGGGGCACTGGCTCACCTGGAGGAAGGTCAATGGCAGAGTACCACAATGGCCAGTGTGGAGGCAACAACGACACTACTGAACACATTACTGAAGGGGGCGTAGCAGGCGGTAATATCCACTGATTGCTGTTCTACAGGGCTCTAATTCCCTGGAGATGGTTGTACTGGTCGAGGAAGATGAGTGAAACATCCTGGGAAACAGCTATTGCCCCACTTCAGGACTTCTCCAGTGGTCCAGGATAGGTCTGGGTTTTGTTGCACAAGCCACAGGCGCCCTAATACAATACCAGCGGTGGAATTCTCCAGAACCAGAAAGGAAATTGACTCTCTGTGAAAAAGTCTGACTTACAACTGGAGGGGTCCTACTGTATGTCTCAGGTGGTTTCTGCAGAGGGGTTTTCCGGTTATCAACTGGACTTGGTAATGGGTTTCGGTGGACCTCTTCTTGAGGTTAAGCTGGCAGCAGAGACTCCCGGAGATTACGTTTCCGGCTGAGGACCCAAAGCCGACGAGAGCGAGTATTGAAAGAGACAGTAAGGATAACTTCAGTATTGAGCGGTTTCATATTGACAGACACAGAGTGAATAACACTCACCATTGGTCATGGAGGACAAATAGAGCCTGGGTCAGCCTCCTCTGCCTCTCAGTAAACGTGAGACGAGTATTATCCAGCTGCATAGCTCCTGGTCCTGGAGAGCTGGTATTCTCTGGCTGGCGAGAAGAATGAGAGGATCGCTGGCCCTGTAGGTCCTCTAAACAGGGCTGGACATGACGGGCCACACGGGTGTATAACTGGATGAATCTCTCGAGGCCGATGGTGTTGTCATATGCAGGAGTGTGCGGCTGGAGTTCAGTCCCTGCCGATAGGTGGTGAGGAGCGAGCACTCGGGTGTTATGATGCTCATCTGGCTGCAGCGAGTGTTATACACTTAAGAGCATAGTCATTAACAGACATGTTTCCTGGACAAAATTATATAATTGCTCACCAACAGATGATTCACCCATTGCAACATACAAATACATTGCAAAAATGCATGAAATAGATTGCAACTGTAGACTGGCGACTACTGGTGGTGATCGGTGATACGGAAGAGGTGCTTGTGAGTGCATTCATGATCTCCTGGAATGGATCCTAGTTGCTCATATTGAAACTATTCTGGTCTTCTTTTACAGAACCAAAAATAAAAATCGCTAGTTTTTTCTTTATTCAGTCCCTCCAGAAAAACGTGATTATGCGATCGCTGAATTCAATGCATAATCAGCCAAAGTCCGCATATTTGTCGCATTTTTTCAAATACTCTCGCCGCATAAATTGCTGATTTGCGCGAAAAATATGCGGGGCTTGCATGATTTCATAATCCCCGCATTTTCGTCGCAAAAAAGTCACATATTTTAGCAGAAATTTGGAAAATGTTGCGTTTACTTCACATAATAGCAGCCCCCCCCCCATGTTACCATGGGGACGTTATGAAGTGACGTTATGAAGTGACGTAATTACGCGACGTGAACATCATCGAAAAACTGCATAACCCCGCGAATAAGCCATGAAATTACAGTTGTAAGTATATTAGTATGTACATTTGTTACAGTAAGAGATTGCACTTTGTGCATTGGAAGCACTTATTTTAACAGATTTTGTATAGCTACCTCTGTAAAACAGGAAGCACACATTTTATTTTTTATATATTTTATTTATTCATATTTACAGAAGTTGTAGCATATTCCTTTTGTAAAGCTACAGAACTTGTTTGACTCATCAATGTTTTGTAAGTTTGCCATGTGTTTATTAAGGTCTGAAATAAAACAAGATGAGAACTGAAATATTCCAGCACTTTCTGTGATGTATATCCTTGCTTATCATAGGAGGTAATAAGAAATGACTCTTTACATTAAGCTAGTAGCCTAGTGAGAACGGGTTTTGGGGAATCAATTTTTTTTCTCTTTTTCATCAAACCGCAGTTTTTGCAAGTTCACACAATTTCATCGCATAAAATTACATAAATATCCCGCATATTCCATCACATTTTTTAAGAAAACGTGCCGCATAATCAAGGATTTTTGCCCGCAACAATCACAAGAAAACTCCGCGTTTTTCTGGAAGGACTGTTTATTGAACACAGATGAACAAATAAGCAATGTAGGTGAGTATTGTCAACAGATATAGTAGTTTGTAGATGGATAATGGAATGATACTGACAGTCTCTCCTTTTGCAGATGTATTTGAGATCGTGGATGGATAGAGTGAAGGACCAAACACCTCAATGGCTTGATCAGGTGAGTAGCTACCGCACAGAAGACACTGTCAACACTGGGGAACAGGAAGAAGATGGAGACTCGTTACATGGTAAGTAGTCCATAGCAATAACTAGACAAAGTGACTGAGTGAGTTGTGTGCTTATATGCAGAGGGAGAAACAGGAAACAGTGTTCACATTTACAAAGAAAGCCCGGTGTCCTTACCATGCTTCAGGGATTTCTGATGGAAATACTATGATATTTCCATATATACCATGATGATACTGAATTACTGGAAACTTGCAGGTGTGAGTAGGAAATTACTGCTCTAAATGACCTAAAACTGTTTCTCACTTCTATGAAATTAGAGTGATTCAACTAACATGTCATGACACATGATCAGCGCTGACTGTCATGTTTTGTGAGCATGTCCTGCTGTCCAGATCCTTCCTAATGAAGAAGCCTGTGCGGTTCAAGTCCGCTGGTTTCCACTTCAGAGCCCAGGAACACTGCAGGAGATCTTCACCTGACCCGTCTGTGATCTGCTGTGCTGAGGAGAATGAGGCCTGCTGTCAGCTGTCAGAAACAAAGAAGCACTTGTCAGCACCCGCAGGAAAACAAGCCCGCTGGACTAATGTGTGTGTGTGTGTCTGAACAGCCTTTAGTGCTCAGAGATCAGACTGAACACATATCAAGAGCTGGTGTTATTCACACACACACACAGCGCACGGAGAGTCTCCCCTGCTATTTGAAAGAGGAATGATGGATCTTCATTTATGTTTAGTATATATATATATATACACACATACACTGATCAACAAACATACGTACATTAATGTATGAAAATCAATGAGATTTGTTCTCGCGCACCACACATTCACATTGAGCTTCCATGTTTACCATATTTGATGTGATCTACAGTATGTATATGCGTTGATAAATGTCTATATATGAATAAGTCTAAATTAAAGTCAGCACGAAACAGAAGTTGTGCTCCTCTTTCTATTGTGATGCATATCTGAGTGAAACGGCTTCTGGAACAAGAACAAATGTGGGCGGGGCTTGATTTTGTCTGTGTGGAATTGATGGGGGGGGGGGGGTTATTCTGATTCAAGATTATGAGGAACATGATATTTAAAGCAATAATAATGTGCAAAATATAATATATACTGCAATTAAATATTTGGCTGAATTAATGCTTTAAGATATTTAAAATTAAACCCACCCTGAGAAAAAAAAAATGGACGCAAAAAGCAACTGTCCAAACATATTGGCGAAGGCATTGTTGTTGCACAAAATAATTCATACATTTATCATTCAGTGTTAAAACTGGTGAAAAACTAAAAAAGAAAATCTGGTTTGAATGAATTCAGAAGAGAGATAAATGGCAAACAGCTGTGAGTAAATGCTCTGGTTCACACTTGCTTCACACACTCTGAAACTGAGAAGAATGGATTAACTTGAGCGCAAAGCAGATCTTCTGCATTAACCTTTACAGAGCGAGCCGGAGTGTGTGTGTGTGTGTGTGTGTGTGTGTGAGGCAGCAGTCATACTTTTGTCATACTGTCCGTGGAGAGTTAGAGATCACTGGTTATTCAGGCTGTGAGCAGTTGGATGAGACCACACACAGACTGACACACACACACAGACTGACACACACACAGACTGACACACACACACACACAGACACGGTTAAATCCATAAAATTGGGATTACAGCAGTCAGTTTTACTGAGATATGGAGGAACCAGTGATGCTGAACATCACCCTTTAAATCCACACACACACACACACACACACACACACACACACACACACACACACACACACGGTTTCCATGTTTTATAGAGACTTTCCATTGAAATAGTGAGTTTATACTGTACAAACTGTATTTGTATGTAGGCCTAATTCATATTGACAATTTGACAGCATTATTTTATGGATTTATTGATTTATTTTTAAGTGGTTATGTTTAGCTTTGGGGATATGTTTAATGTATTTGTAAATGAAGGCTTAATAATAATAATAATAATAATACAATTAATTTTCAATAAAGGTTGGTTTAAAGCACCAATATTCCATGACCTAATCCCCAAAGAACAATTTACAGTCAATAAGATGTTAACAAAGCATTATATAACATTTTATATATGAGCTAATTAAACAATAACACTTAATGATGACAATGATTTAAGAACTCACTATTTGTATTTAGTCTATTCATGTATTAACTACATTTTATAATCATAATCATAAATCTGCTCTCTGAAGGTCAACTATTTTCCCTGTATTGTGCTTTTAATATAATAAAACTAATAATATTTGTTAAATAAGGTGGTTCTATCCCTGATTAAAGTTCACACACCCTGAATACTGGATTCTGATTGGCTGGAAGGTGTGCAATAAAACCATCAGTTTAATCAGTATTCTGTATTAATCATAGGGTATTAATGTGCTGTTTTAAGCACACAGATGCAGCTTAATCGCTGCTTGGACTCACACTCTTCACACACTTACCTTACTTCTGACAGCTCCCCTCACTGTCCTCTTTTCTCTCCAACACCGTAGATGATGATGATGTTTTTTATTTTATTTTATCATCACTAACGACACAGACAACGGCAGGAATATGAGGCTGCTGTCACTTTAAGACCGAATATACTGACACACATCCGGGTTCTTTCTCAACTGTTCATTTATGACATAACCGACGATACTTGTCGAGATGTGCTTTTAGACATTATTTTGTGTGTGTGTGTGTGTCCGTTCAAACGCAAGTAAACGAGAAAGAGGAATCAAGTCAGTGTTCTAGCGCTGCTTAAAACGCCTCTCTCTCTTCGGGTGTGTGTAAAGTTGTAAGCACAGATAACCACCTCTTCTTCCGTGTTTAAAATTATATGAATGTGTAAATTGGCCAGACAAAGCACGTCCAAATGACTAACTCTCACTCTATTTTACCAGAGAAAATCCTACTCCAGTAAGTAAACGTGTGCCTGTCCCCAAAATCGCAAAAAATACTGGCATTCAGAAGCGCGTCCCTTCACATTTTCTGCCGATCGTCGTTTACGTTTACCACGCATGCGCACCAGCACACACAAGTTTTACCATTTTTTAATTTCTTTGTTTGTTTCTACCAACTGAATGAGTTTAAATGACTTTATGTGCATACCACAGATCAGATAGAGATCAAGTGTCAATTAAAGCTGTAACTGTAACCTGACTTTACACCACTAGCAATTAAGAGATGTGCAGGGTTAAATAGTCACCGATTGTAGAATAAAAGCCTCAGAAACCAAAATATACATATTATTATAATATTCAACACACAAATTAATTTCAAAGAAAGTCTCATTTAATAATGCAGATAACAAACATGTGACTTCAACTTAAAAAAAAAAACAGTAAATGTGGTTAAATACAAATCATGGGTCAAGTAATCGCCAAAGCATGAGAAAACATGCAGTTTCTGACGGTCACGGATGAACTGCCATTACTCTTGTTCTATACAATTATTTCAGCTGTAAAAGATCAATGTAAACACTTAATAAAATACGCGGATCCCACTTACTCTGCATCCTACTCAATAATTCATAAAATGTCCTCGCAAAGAAAAAGAGGAAAGATAATACAAAAAAGTCCCTTAATGAATCCAGAATGAGTGCCGATCTGGAGTCGGTCCCGTGAGCAGCTCGCTTTTTTAATCGCATCCACAATAAAAGTGTGTGTTTACATAATATACAGTATATGTGTGTGTGTACTGTGTATAATTATTTTGTATATATAAATACACACACAGGCCTATGCATGTATATATTTAATACTTGCATGTTTAATACTTGCATGTATATACTGTATACATTTATATTATATGCATATTTTATAAATAACAAAATTTTCTTAAATATTTACATGCATGTGTGAGTATTACATACAAAATAATTATACACAGTACACACAAATATACGGTATATTATGGTATTTTGGATGTGATTAATAGTTGCCCAGCTCTAGTTTTTAAGGCTTGGGTAATAATCAATGGAATGTCATAAAAAATCATTTTGTTTTTATTCTGAAGCCAAAACTAACCTATTTAAGAGATTTCTGTATGCATGGACGCGTCTTTCAGTCAAAACAGAGGAGATGTTTGGGTCTAGCAGGGAATGATCAGGTTATTACAGGAATGCATCACATTAAAGTATTGAAGTTGTGATGAACACCGATTCCCTTCCCAGCTGAATATGGTGATGCTCTGACGCCCACTAGTGCTGGATATGAGCCAGCGGCCCTGGGATGCACTGTGATCTGTAACGGATGACAGATTCCCGCTCATAATTACTCATATTCCTCGTTTGGGTTGTGATGATGAGATCCGATGGTGGTGTCTCGTCACAGAGGAACAACAGTAGGAAAATCATATTCTCTGATTGACTGTGTTTTGTCTCTCTGCATGTAATGTGTCTAAATATTCAGTCAATATATAGTCCCTGTCACACTGCAGTGAGGACAGTCCTGCGGTTGGGCCAATCCGAGACCGTTTGGCACTTCACTGCATCTCAGCGCTGGTGTGTTCGAGACTTCATATATCCCCGTCTCTCTCTCTCTCTCTCTCACACACACACACACAGCGTCTGAGGAGGTGAACGGTGGATCTGTGGTTCCTCACACACACACTCCTCAGTGACGGATCGCTCTGTCCCGTCGACGCCTCGCTGGTTTTCCTGTGTGTGCAGAGGCTTCTCCTCAATCCTCATGAGTCTTCTCCTGGCTGACTTTGTACTCGTACTGCAGGAAATACAGAAGCACAAATCAATGCACTGCTCAGTTTCCAAAGCAGCCGACGGGGGAAACAGGCCATTTCACAATTTTAAGAGCTTCCAAAATTGGGTAATGCATCTAATCATTTGCATTTGATATATTGCTTTGTAAAAAAAAAAAAAAAAGAAAAAAAAGTGAAGACTAATTATTAATCTTACCTTATATACTCAAAACGCATTACAAGCAACATGCATTATGTAATCAGATGACTTTTATGATTTAATGAGTAAAGTAACAAATTACTTTAGAAATATACATATTAATATTTAAGTCACTTTAAAAAAAGGAAGAAAATAAAAGCACATTTCTTTTCAGTTTAATTAATTTGAGTCAACATTTTGAAACTACTGAATCAGCTCTCTCTTCTCCATTAGGCAGTCGCTGACACTCATGCACTGTACAGCATGTAAATAACCCGTAATGTTGACGCACATCGCTCTAGAAGTCAGGAAATATTACACGTGCTCAGAATATTAATATTCTGACCCCCAGTTTCTCAGTCTCAGACTGAAATGCATGTTTGAGCTGGTTTAACTGAAAGCAATGTATCTTAAAATACGTCAGTGTCATTGTTTAGTCTCAAGATGCACCAGTAATGTTTTATTCAAAGTCACGTCTATCAAAGTTACTTAAATATCCTAATTGAACTTAGGCCTAACCCTTGCTTAATCTAAGCCCTGTCTGTGAAACTGGCCATTTTTTAAAGAAAATGAAGGTATATTCTATATAAAGCTGTGTTGTTGAAAGCATTACTACTTGCAAAAAAACCCCCAAAACCCCAGATATGCCTGAAGACATCGAGCCTCAGCCAGATGAGAAACATGAACGCATCAGAAACATACATTACCTTCCATAAAAAGTACCTAAGTAAATGAATATGAGTTAGGGAGTAACACAATATTGTAACATTACTTTTTAAAGTAACTTTCCCCAACGTAGTGTGCTCTTCTGCTCACCAAGATGCATTTATCTGATCATAAATGCAGTAAAACAGTGACATATTATTATTAATATTATTATAATGTAAATCAGCAGTTTTCTATGTGAGTATCTAGTAAAGTGTAATGTAGTCCTGTGATCAAAGCTGTATTTCAGCATCATTACTCCAGTCTTCAGTGTCACATGATCCTTCAGAAATCAGGAGAATATGATGATCAAGAAACATTTATGTTTATTATTATTAATGTTGAAAACATGTGCCGCTTCACATTTCTGTGGAAACTGTTTTTTTTTTTTTGATGATTAATTTGCTTGAAACAGAATCTTTTGTAATATTACGATGCGCCTTTACTGTCTCTTTTCTTCGGACACGGCCAGTTCCCTGTGGAGTAGAGCAGATTAAGAGCTTACCAGAGCGAGCTGTCGTCCGATATTCCCCACAGTTATCACTCCTGCGAAGAAGATACAGGGCAGCCAGGACCGGATGTAGAGGAAGTCAGGAGAGGTGTATCTAAACACACACACACACACACACACAGTAGATCTCAAACACTCGGTGTGTAAAGGCTGCACGCTTATTCACAGTACAATCACAATACTGGATTACAAAGGCTGAAACCTGATAATAATCTAGTCCTCGTGAATGATAAAACCATAGATGTATGCTCTCATAATAAACAGAGCGTTATGTCATAATAAACAGAGCGTTATGGTCTGTTGGTGTGGATGGTAAAGGAGTAGTTAATTTCCTGATAATTCACTCTCCCCACGTCATCCAAGATATTCATGTCTTTCTTTCTTCAGTGGAAATGAAATGAAGGCTTTTGAGCAAATCATTCCAGGATTTCCTCCATAAAGTGACTTCGTAATGAACGTCGAGGAAACTGCACACGGTTATGGTTATTGACCACTTTTTAACGTGGTGTCAGGAACTGAATGCCTCAAAGACTAAGGACATGTGTATTGAGGTCAGGCATAATGTCACGAACACTAAAACTAGCATAAATGGTCTGGAAATAGAGGCTGCTAAAGATTATAAGTATTTAGGATCTATTATTGATGACAGGTTGTGTTTCGAGCCAAAGACTAGTTTGCTTTGCCAGAAAGGCCCGCAGCGCCTGTATTGCCTTAAGCTGGCTAAGTTTAAGAGTTATAAATTATCGACATACTATCTATTGATTGTTTACTTTTTTTTAACTATGCCTGCAAGTAACGCAATCTCTGTCTTGTGTGTGTGATTTGTACTATTCTATCTGCTGCACAACAAATTGCCCCATCGGGGACAATAAAGTAACTTGAACTCAATGGGGTCCAACGGGTCGACGGTCCAGATGTGAGTTTCAGTGCAGCTTCAGTGTCTCGACACGATCCAGCCGAGGAATACGAGTCTCATCTACTTAAACCAGCGACATTTACAGCTAAATACACATTTATATACTTTATGACCACAAACGCTGGTCTTGCACTCGCTGTGATGCGCCACACATTACGTACTCGCGCTGAAAAGGTCATGAGCACCAGTGTTTACAAAGCCAACGAGCAAAGACTGAGTCAAACGCCATTTACAATATAAATAATAAATAAAAGGTAAAACAACGATGTCGGACGATTTTCAAGCTGGAGGAGAAAACTGAGATTGAGTTTTTCGCTATTCCCGTCATTTCTGACCCGGAACACGCGTGACCTTTCAACGTGCAAGACCAGCATTTGTGGTTATGAAGTATATACATGTGTATTTAGTTATAAATGTCGCTGGTTTGTGTAGATGAGACTCGTATTCCTCGGCTGGATCGTGTCGAGACTTTGAAGCTGCACTGAAACTCACATCTGGACCTTCGGCCCGTTGGACACCATTGAGTCACTATATGGAGGAAATCCTGGAGTGTTTTCCTAAAAAAAACGTCATTTCTTTTCCACTGAAAAAAGAAAGACTTGATATCTTGGATGACGAGGAGGAGAGTAAATTATCATTCTGAAGTGCAGCACTCCTCAACACAGCTGTGAGTCGTGTATCAGGTGGTGAATAGGGTGAACTGACTGAAAGACGCCGTTGTAGACCAGCAGCTGAGTGGCGAGGGTGGCGAGGGTGGCGATGACGACACCGAGGCCGAACCCACTGCGCGAGCGGTCGAACGTCCACCACAGGCCCACGGACAGCGCCGCCAGAGTCAAAGACAGCTGCACGTTATTCACAAAGTCCACCTTCTGTCGGACACAGTGTTAAAGAAAACATTTCGCACAAGAGCCTGTCATTAGAATGGGATTTGCTTAAATGCTTGAAATAAGATCTGTGGTGAACACAAGCTCAAGATATTTTCACACTTTATTAAAGTCAGATCGTTTTGCTCTGATTGGTCAGATGACCCAGTCTGCTGTGATTGGTCTACTCTGCTCTGATTGGTCAGATGACCCAGTCTGCTGTGATTGGTCTACTCTGCTCTGATTGGTCAGATGACCCAGTCTGCTGTGATTGGTCTACTCTGCCCTGATTGGTCAGATGACCCAGTCTGCTGTGATTGGTCTACTCTGCTCTGATTGGTCAGATGACCCAGTCTGCTGTGATTGGTCTACTCTGGTTGGTCAGGTGACCCAGTCTGTTGTGATTGGTCTACTCTGCTCTGATTGGTCAGGTGACCCAGTCTGTTGTGATTGGTCTACTCTGGTTGGTCAGATGGCCCAGTCTGCTGTGATTGGTCTACTCTGCTCTGATTGGTCAGATGGCCCAGTCTGTTGTGATTGGTCTACTCTGCTCTGATTGGTCAGGTTAGCCCGTTTTCTTGTGATTGGTCTACTCTGCTCTGATTGGTCAGGTGACCCAGTCTGCTGTGATTGGTCTACTCTGCTCTGATTGGTCAGGTGACCCAGTCTGCTGTGATTGGTCTACTCTGCTCTGATTGGTCAGGTGACCCAGTGTGCTGTGATTGGTCTACTCTGCTCTGATTGGTCAGGTGACCCAGTCTGCTGTGATTGGTCTACTCTGCTCTGATTGGTCAGGTGACCCAGTCTGCTGTGATTGGTCTACTCTGCTCTGATTGGTCAGGTGACCCAGTCTGCTGTGATCGGTCTACTCTGCTCTGATTGGTCAGATGACCCAGTCTGTTGTGATTGGTCTACTCTGACGTATGCTGGATTCTCCAATCATTACGTCATCCTAAACCCACCCCTTTCTCACAAGCTCGCATTCAGATCTACCTCCATCCAGCTGACAGACTGAACCAAGTCCCGCCCTACAGTTTTTTCTTTTTCGATAATCCGCTTCATTCGGATGTACGTCATATTACGGAAGAAACGATCTGTCGCTACTTGCATTACATTTTGACTTTAAGACAGAGTGGATAACAGTTGAACGTCTGGACAGAATGACTGTTACAGGAGGTCAGGAATGAGAAGAAGTGAGATGCTGTGAGAGAAGGATACAGCACTGGCATGATTTATGCCCACGAACACGGCCACACAGCGCATGACATTCGACCACTCCCTCTTGAGGTTATGGGGCTCCCCGAGACGCCGGTCCATACAGGGGTACAGCAAACCTATCAGCGCTGAACGAGAGGGAACGAGAGGGACAGTCAATCAAACCACTCATGCAATGTCCGAGTGACATCACAGATCTCACATGCACACGCACTGCAAACCTGACAGTTTATGTGTGTGAGAATCCTGATCAGGGTTGTGCAGATGTGGTGATGAACAAATGAGATGGAAAGATACATTTTTTTCAATGCTCACAGAGTTCGCTTGTAAAACTTTTGTGAGCGTGTGTGTGTGTGTGTGTGTGGCGAGGGGGGCGTGGTCTCGGGAAGTCTGTAGCGAGAGACGAGTCAGCGAGCTGTGCTGTGAGTAAGTAGGTCAAGTGCAGATGATGAACACCTGTGTCTGATTGCAGTGATTGGCGTGGAGACCGTATATCAGCTGGCAGGAGTGAGAGAGCGGGGAGAGAGAAGGGCTTGGGACTCGCACGCGACCTGCACTCCTGGCAGCTTATATGCGGTCTCAACACTCCCCTCGCCACAGTGTGTGTGCGTGCGTGTGTGTGTGTATGTGAGCGTGTGTGTGTATGTGTGTGTGTGTGTGTACCTGCAGCCGTCCCACAGCAGGGAGGAACCCACCAGGCGGAGGAGAAGATGCTGCTGATGACGTCGGGAGGGAAGAGCGTGACGTTACGCTGCACCTGCAGAAGGTTCAGCACGAGCGCGAGAAACACTCCCACCGTGAAGAGCAGCGCGGCGCGCATCAGCAGGTTCAGCGCGCGGCTGGTGACGGTGCTGATGTACGGCCCGCGGGGCGTCACACCGCTCACAGTCTCCGCCATGACCACCAGGACTGAAGGACGAGCGCTACATCGGAGACATCACATGCCTGTCAGAGAGAAAGAGTGATCATGTGACACTGAAGACTGGAGTAATGATGCTGAAAATACAGCTTTGATCACAGGAATAAATTACACTTTACTAGATACTCACATAGAAAACTGCTGTTTAACATTGTAATAATATTTCACAGTTTTTACAGGGTTCGTACAGATACTGTTAAATGAAATTCCAGGACTTTTCAAGCACTACTTTGGGGGATTTCAAGGACTACAATTGGAGATCTCACTAATCAAAAAATATCTTTATAATCTTTCAAATTCTAAAAAAAAAAACTAATAAAGCTAAATGGTACAAATTAAATGCAGCACAAGCAAATAACTGTGTGTGAACACTTTAACCATTGAAAGGATACTATGACAGAGATATCACTTTCCTTATTCAAAATGATTTCCCCGTCATTAATATATGATTGACATGAAGAATGAAAGCAGTATTATATACTTGGATATTTATACGAGTAAAGATTGTTTATATTGTCTTTCAATAATTCAAGCACTTTTTATAAATATGGCTGTTTTCAAGGGTTTTCAAGGACTTCAATTTCAAAAAGTACTTCAAGCAACTAATACAAACCCTGTTTTTACAGTAATTTTACATGCAGCCAGAAGATTCTTAACTTAAACTATTTAAACATCCAAATTATTCCAGACTTTTGAACAGTAGGGTAATTTCATAATGACAATTAATTACATAGTCAAAGCTGAACGTCCTAGAAATTGAGTTACTGGGACTATAATACCATTTGAGAAATATACACACTTAATATCTACAACCAGAGTACTGTACAGTAAATCACTTTAGATATAACACACACACACACACACACACACACACACACACACACACACACACACACACACACACACACACACACACACACACACACACACACACACACCATGATGGGTCACTGCTGGTCATGTTAGTTCAATATCTCTCACTGATCAAAGGCCACATCAGCAGGAGGCCTTGAGCTTCACCTCCATTACTGTCTCTATTTCACTCCCATTACAGTTTACCTGGATTACGAGCAATTATTATTTATCAATAAAGGACACAGTGAAAGTACTAGTAGGTTGAAGATGATGTCCAAAACATCATCTTAGCATTATAGCTAAACTCGTAGTTTCTGACCCAGTGAAAGGCACAAAACGGTAATATCCTAAATTAGCTCACTTATTTAACTCTATTACAATAGATATCTAATAGCATGTCAGAAATAACTCACCTTTGCTGACTCAGTTTTAACAAATGTCCTCTCTGTCTCTGAGTCTGAACTGAGATATTAAAGTCCTAAACGAACTTCCGCCCCGCTGATGGCGTGGCTCCCTCCACAGCCAATCAGAAGGGGCGCTGATGACGTAGTGACAAACCGTTTGATAATGCATAATGTTTTTTCCCCGTTTCCGGGGCAATCGGATTACGCTTAGGTTGTTATTTTTGCACATTTAATTCTCACAAAAGTTGATAAAAATGTTAATATAAAAACGAGCTTTTATAGTATTCTGAAATCCCGCACAATCTCGCGTGAGTTTACGCACTTCTTCTCACCTCCCATTTCCGCTCTGAATTTTCACATTCCCGCCATCATCGGCTGTTCGTGTGACTCGCGCGCAGAAAACATCATCATACCCGGCAAAACTCACACACTGACAGAGAGAGTTACATTGAGAGGATATATTCATTCCCCATCGCTTTCTTTAAGGAATTACCCTCCCGCAGGTAAATGAAATGTTGTTTATGTGCCGAATTCGCACAGGGATTTTACTCCGAATGGTCAGTTAGCAGAACCAAGCCCATCACTCGGCCTGGGCTGCTAATGCTAGTTAATTAGCCGCGTATAGATGATGCGTGTGTCATTTTTTCACCGCGACGCGTAAGGGTACCGCGAAATAAAGACGCGCTTCAGAGAAATACACGAGTGTTACTTTATTTAAAGGCGGGAAAGTGAACGCCTCCGGGAGGAAGCTAGTCGAGTTGGTGGAGTTAAAGCGCGCGTGATGTCTTGACGGCTGATGCGTTTGTTTACCTTTATCTCTACTCACTGTAACTTCAGTAAACATGCGCGACCTCAGGCTCTCTGTGATTAACCCGCACAGAGGAGAGCTTTAGGCATCGATATGAGGCTAAGTTACTTGACTGTACATCTCAGAAGTTTGCTATAGTTAAGCTCAATGCTTTTAAAGCTACAATAATGTGGTTTGACTTAAGGGATTTTTTTTTGTCACGTGGTATTTTTGTAAAGTTGTAGGTGGAAGGAATTTAACGCTTTAATGTAGAATTATACTGTGCTCTAGTGGTCTCAAAGGTAGCGATGGTTAGTTTTAGATGTCTGGGATGTTATTATTAAACCATGCAGATTGTTGAAGTAATAGCTCACCCACAAATAAAAATTGTAATGTACTCACCCCTCATGTTGTTCATAACCTGTTTTGTTTGTTTGTTCTGCTCGACACAATAATGATATTTTGAAGAGTGTTGTTAGTCAGACAGTTGATGGTAGCTATTGTTTGATTACTAACATTCCTCTAAAATATCATCTTTTGTGACAGGAAAAATAAATATCTTCAATGATGAGACAATTTTTATTTTAGGGTGAAATAACGTTATACTTTTAAATGACATTTACACTTGATGGGTTCACACTGTGACTGAGAAACTACGGCTTAGTTTATTATTTGGGAGTCAGATTCATTAAATTCATTAAAAACACAAGTTATGTGTTCAGTTTTCATGTAATGCGTGTCTCCTTCACAACAGATGTCTAGCATGAGGCATTCAGGTTAAAGTCCCCCTGGACTCAATAATTGTCTCCATTAAAACTCATCTTTGATCACCTAAATTACATATTTAAAAGATTTTTTCCTTGTAAAAAAGTTCTTCACTCCTTAAAACAACTTGAATCCAACTCCACACCCTTGTCTCATTTATTATGTGTGGTACTATTATGTGTGGTTTCTTTATTTGTTTTAAACAGCAGATTTTATATTTATCCTCTGGTCATAATTTGGAGATTTATGAATGTGAACCGTTGTGCCACTGCTTATATTTATCACGCAGTAAAAACTGGGGCAAAATCCCATCCTAATCCCAGAATAATAACTCCCATTCCCTCCCACTCCCGGAATCTGACTGTAAAAATACAGTAGATCACAGCATGCCCACCTTAGTTGAATAAAAATCCAAAATGTAGTTTTTTTAAATTATTTTATTAAACGGAACGCCATCTTAAACAATGCATACATTAAATTTCTTATCCATGCAAATACACTCGCGCACATTTTGCCGTCTTTCTCAACTCGTAAAACTGACGAGGATCATTTTCAGACAGTAATGTTGCAGCGTGGCTTTCATGTCTGACTCCACTTTGATTATGATTTTCGCGTCTGCAGGGTAAGCCGCCTTCTCTTATTGGTGGTTGGCATTGGCACACGCTCTTGGAGTATTACCGCCACCAACTGTTACGGGTGGAGCACGCCATTCAGCAAACAGGAGAGCATAAAGATGAAGGGCAACTAGAATTGAGTTATAAATTAAAGTAGTTTATTAATATGAACGGTATATTTGTGTATAAAGTTGGGTATCATAGTGTTATGATTCCCGGTCCCACCCACTCCCACTAACATTTTTTCCAGTCCCAATTCCGTGATTAATAGTGATTTTTGTTTCCAATCCCGTGGGATTCCCGAAAAAATGTCAGCCTATACTGTGGATGAGAGTCTGAAACCAGTCGAGAGTCTGAAACCAGTCGTGTGTGTGTGAGAGTCTGACACCAGTCGTGTGTGTGTGAGAGTCTGACACCAGTCGTGTGTGTGTGTGAGAGTCTGAAACCAGTCGTGTGTGTGTGAGAGTCTGACACCAGTCGTGTGTGTGTGAGAGTCTGACACCAGTCGTGTGTGTGTGAGAGTCTGAAACCAGTCGTGTGTGTGTGAGAGTCTGACACCAGTCGTGTGTGTGTGAGAGTCTGACACCAGTCGTGTGTGTGTGAGAGTCTGACACCAGTCGTGTGTGTGTGAGAGTCTGAAACCAGTCGCGTGTGTGTGAGAGTCTGAAACCAGTCGTGTGTGAGAGTCTGAAACCAGTCGTGTGTGTGAGAGTCTGAAACCAGTCGTGTGTGTGTGTGAGTCTGAAACCAGTCGTGTGTGTGTGTGAGTCTGAAACCAGTCGTGTGTGTGTGTGAGAGTCTGACACCAGTCGTGTGTGTGTGAGAGTCTGAAACCAGTCGTGTGTGTGTGAGAGTCTGACACCAGTCGTGTGTGTGTGAGAGTCTGAAACCAGTCGCGTGTGTGTGTGAGAGTCTGAAACCAGTCGCGTGTGTGTGTGAGAGTCTGAAACCAGTCGTGTGTGTGTGAGAGTCTGAAACCAGTCGTGTGTGTGTGTGAGAGTCTGAAACCAGTCGTGTGTGTGTGTGAGAGTCTGAAACCAGTCGTGTGTGTGTGAGAGTCTGAAACCAGTCGTGTGTGTGTGAGAGTCTGAAACCAGTCGTGTGTGTGTGAGAGTCTGAAACCAGTCGTGTGTGAGTGAGAGTCTGAAACCAGTCATGTGTGTGTGTGAGAGTCTGAAACCAGTCGTGTGTGAGTGAGAGTCTGAAACCAGTCGTGTGTGAGTGAGAGTCTGAAACCAGTCGTGTGTGAGTGAGAGTCTGAAACCAGTCGCGTGTGTGTGTGAGAGTCTGAAACCAGTCGTGTGTGTGTGAGAGTCTGAAACCAGCGCTGGTGGGCCGTCGTCCTGCTGCACTTCACACACGCAGGGAAAGAGGATTATAGACACTCGTTTATACGACACTTTATTCAACAGGAGCAGCTCGTTCCTCATTCATCATTACGCCATTTCTACATCATTGCACACGCGCAGTCCTTTCAGTTTCGGTTCTCAATCCGATCAAGTGTTCACACGTTCCCCTCATCGGATTAGAAAAGAAATAATCCCCCCTTTCAATCCGATCATAATTACATTGGGATCGATTAAGGTGTTTACATGAAGGATTATCAGTGCGATTGAGCCGCCAATCCGATTACTAGCGGATTATTTGGTTGCATGTAGACGTTGCCAGTGTGAACTGTATGTAATGTTTTAAGACACTAAAGGCCCTTGCACACTGAGTCCGAAATTTCGTATGCGTTTTTTCGTATTTGTGATTCGTTGGGTCTGAATTGTCCAAACACCATTCAAACTTCTTGCTATGGATGCGAAAAACACAGAAAATCTAACCCGATCCGATTTTTTCCCAGAGTTTCAGAGGCAGTGTGCAAGCGTGATTGACATAACGTGAGGTCGTATTTATTTTTTAACGTGCAAAAATTTCGGACGCGAATTTCGGACTCGATGTGCAAGGGCCTTCAATTGCATTGAAATGAACTAAAAATAGAGATGCATAAATCCCAAAGCAGATCCAGGCAGGTTGAGCTGGGGGAGGTGGAGGGGTTCACAGGATTTATATAGTTAAAATTACACATTTATAAAGATGAAGTTGCAATTTAGTACATTTAGAATATATTAACTTTAAAATGTAATATCAAACTACAGTTAAATTTCAACAAGTCGACACATCAAAATAGATGTACTTCTTTATAGCACAACAAAATATTTTTAAAACCTAATGATTAAAATGCATTGCAAACGTAGCCACTGATTGCAGTGGAAACGCCATGTCTGTTGCGTGATCTTAGGCTATATGTGTGTTAGTGTTGCACGATATACCGGTACTAGAAAGTTATCGCGATACCCAGCTATTAAAATCCGTACGATATGAAATTTTATTGGTACTTTAAGAGTGACCGCACTCTAAATAATAAGAGCAGTATTTCTTTATTTTGCGTCGATGTGTGGCAGCCGGAGTCAGGATGTGTGTGTGCAGAGCTCTGCTTTCACTGTTTTCATTCACTAAACCGTAATGTGTATATAAATATATACGCACAGCGAAACATGCATGCATGAGAACATAAAGCGCGGGACGTGCTAGCGCCGCCGGCTCAGTCCTGAAGCACACGCCTTTCACACAGCATGCGGTCGCGACTTCAGTTCTCTTTCGCGGATTATTAGGATTGAATAATCAAAACTCTAGGTAAAAATGTGCGTCCTGGCGAGAGTTCACGTAAACACAGTCAAGTATGTCTTTAGTGAATGTAAACCGTTTGTAAAAATAAATCGTATGTGTTCCATTGGGTACGTGCAGGTCTTAAAGGGCCGGACCAGCAGCCTAATATTCTGTGTAATTAATGTTAATGAAACATAGACAGAAAATAGACAATCACCCAATGCTTGACTGAATAAATGATCTATTTATTAAGAATTAGTCTATAGTTAATTATAGAGTGAAGACTTTAGTTTTCCAGCTACAGTACTAGGTCTATTTAACAGTAGCGTTCAAAAAAGAAATTAAGCACTGTTTATTTTATTATAGTCTCATATAGTTTTTGTCATATTGTTTGTAATTTGCTTTTTTGCTTATTTTTAATAACAAAGATAAAATTAAATTAAATATCTGTATTGTAATTATTAAATTACATTTAAAAAATATGAAATGGCTTGTTTCATGAAATAAGATTTTGGTCATCCTAACCTGTTCATAATTGTGAAAGGTTAGCAGATGTTATGATTTGATGATAATGTCAATGTTGCAAACATCTTTTTGAGGATGCAATTTGTATTATTTAATTTAATAAAGGGGAGGGAATGGTCAAAAAGGGAAGGTAGAAAGTGTTACGTTTAAAATTAATTTATAAAACAATGAATTGTAAGTTGTCATATTTTTCAATTACTTAAGTCATAATTTTGGTATCGTGACAACACTAATGTGTGTGTGAATCATGACTGTGTGTGTCTGTCAGGGCTGGTGTCAGGATCATCGGCCTCTTCTGTGTCCCGGAGATCGAGGAGCTCGAGGAGGTCCTGATGTCTGTCTCCGGGCCCAGACTGACCAGCGGCGGCCCGGTCCGCATACGCATCCGCTGTGGAGAACTGGGAACCACCAAATGGAGAGAGGGCGTCTTCGAAATCCACGAGAGAGACAACAAAATAAACCTGCTAGTGAAGTTCAACAGCGGTGGAGCGCCGAGGATGTTTCAGGTGCACTGACCCTGTCTTTAACACGTTTTTCCTTTAAAAAGTTAGGCAAATATGCGTTTTTGAAGTATCATATTTGATGCATCAGTTTTTAACTCATATAGTGAGAAAATCGAGGGGGAAAAACAGCTCAGTTTTATTCAGAAGCCAAAACTGAGCAGATATAGAGAGATAGATAATAGATATGCAGTTTGGTGCATATGCTGATATTTAGATGGACATAAAATCATATAAATATCAGTCGTCTCTCTATATCTGGCAATAATGTGTCTTAGTAATATGATATTTAATTACGGGTGTAACAATACACAAAACTGATGGTTTTGAAGTCGAGGTTCGATCAGCAGGGGGGAGAAAACTAAACTATATATATATATATATATATATATCATTTTTTTTTTTTTTATTTTTATAATGAAAAGATTCTGAAGGATCAACAATTATCTCTGCAAATGCTGTAAACTATAGAGAGCCCTTACTTGCACATAACTATAATATCAAAGATTAACAGCAGAGCCCCGACTATTAGCCTAAATCATTTGCTGCTATTTACTTTTAGATATAATAATCAACACTCTAATAGCAAATTGTACGCAAACATGTAAACTACACATAAGGCAGTGTTTGCAGTAACTTCTATATCTAATTATGTTTTTAATCCAATTCGTTGTTGAAATTGAATAATTTACTCAGTGGCTGTCATTGGCATTACAGATATTTTAAGCATACATTAAATAATCAAGCCGTCATTATCTGGTTAAGTTAAATGTAATATATAGGCTATTATATAGGACCACAGCTTCTTCAGCAGAAACTTCATTCACACGCCTTAGAAATTTGGGTTTAGAAACCACTATAAGACACAGTCTAATTATGACATGAGCATTAAATGTTTTTCTGAATGCTATTTAATCTCATTTTGTTTATTTTATTTCAGCTGAATCACAATGTAAAGCAGGTTTCGTGGTATCAAACGCACGGCCCGAACCGAGTGACTTTGACTCTGAAAGACTCGAGTGTTGTCATGATGGACAAACTGACCATGTTGGTTGCAAAAAAAATGAAGGAATACCTTGAAAAGATCCGGCTCGGTAAACCAGCAGGTGCGTGTCTCTGCCGTTACGTGTCTAGACATCACATCCCTGTCAATTATGTGTGTATTTGTATATATAAATACACACACATGCATGTATATATTTAAGAAATAATTGCATGTATATATTTATACATTTATATTATATTTTATATATATACATATTTTATATATAAATAACACATTATTCTTAAATATATACATAATTATAATTATATATATATATAATTGACAGGTGTGTATGTGTGTGTGTGTATATATATATATATATATATATATATATATATAATTTTGTACATAAACATACATGCATATATTTAAGAAATATTTGCATGTATACTGTATATATTTATACATATATATTTTATATGTATACATAAAAATAACAAATTATACATAAATAAAACATTTTCCTCAATTATATACATAATTATAATTGTATATATAATTGACATAATTGTATTTTATTTATATATTTATATATATATATATATATATATATATATATATATATATATATATATATATTATATATAAATGCAGACATGCATGTATAGAAACATTTGCATGTATATATTTATACTTATTTCTATATATTTTTTGTATTTAAATATGTGCATGTATATACTAGGTCTGGTCCGAATACCATTTTTTGAGCTTCGCAGCTTCCATAGGAATCAACAATGAATATTCAAAGCTTCGGAGGGAAATAAAAAATAATAATAAACTTGGCTCAAACGTCCATTTCGTGACAGACATGCGTGTACAAGTGCTTCCATGTAACATTTAATTGTTAACCTGTTGTTTTAGTAAACAATGCTTTGTGCTTCAGTCGTGTCATAATATTCATGTTAAACAGCATTCACATACAGAACAACATTACCAGCACAGCCCTAAATAACGAGTACAAAGGCTAATGCATTTTGTTTCTATTATTCTGTTTCCCACAATGTCAGAGCAACGCAGCTTAACCCGTAAACCAGCTGCAGTTGTGCGCTTTAGGCCGAGAATACTCCCGGTGCGAAGAAGCAGCAAATATATGACAAGGTTGGGTTCCTTCAAATGTCCATCCTAATAAAAACGGCTAAGCTAAGATAATTGTAAAAAAAAATTGTATTGTATTTTGGCAGATTTGATTTTCTAGCGCACATGAGAACCGTTATCGAGGGGGAAAATTGTTCCCCTGAATATTCGAGTCCAAAATTTTTAAATCGAGAACCAACCAACCGAACGAATATTCGGGTCCAGCCCTAGTATATATTTATACATAATTTATATTATTTATATATACAAAATTAGTATACACAGTACACACAGATATTATGTAAACACAAACTTTTGTTTTGGGAGCGATTAATCATTGCACAGCCCTACGGTCAATTCTTTCTAGCAAGTTATGCTAATTTTTGTGTTTGTCGTTTTCAACCTTCATGTAGTATTAAAGACGAACCAGGGAAGTGCTAGTTTTGGATTAGTCCTTGGGAACCGCGCAGCACAGAACGACTCGGGCCTTTCTCCATCAGATAAACAGGTAGCGCAGCATCACAAGCCCACAAACACTCTTCAGCTCTTCTCTAAACGTCACATGACTGAGCGGTTGTTTGTTCCAGACCCCCCCGAGGCGCCCCAGTCTCGACAGCAGAGACGACAGCACACCCCGAAAGCCCCTCGCCAGTCCCAGCCGGGCCACAGCCACACCGGGCCGAAACGGGCTCTCCGAGAACAGGTGCGCTCCTTTACACTTACTTTCAGCGTCTCTAGTAGCGCTGCCCTCGATTAAACGCTTGTGTAGTCAACTCGTAGTCGTTCATTTAAGCCTTCAGTCCACTGAAAGAGATGTCAAGCTGTAATAAAAACAGTAGCACACTAGTCATTGTAACATGTAAACCTTGTGTTGTCACTAAACTTAATAAAATTCTGTTTAGTTACCAAATGGTTTGACAATCTCAATACACTCTTTTTTTTTTTTTTTTACATCCCCCAATCCCAATCCACCCATTCTATGTTATATTATGTTATGTAACATTTTCACTGTGTGCAAAGGCAGGGCCTGCCATCTTGTCTTTTCGGCTTGTTGTTTCTGATTGCACTTTAACCCCGAGGCGGAAATACAGATCAAATCCCAGAAGGGAAAATCAAAACAAAAAGTTAAAATTAGTTTTGAACAATTTCTTTGTCATCTGCAGATTGATTTTAAGAAAAATTTGTGAAAATAAGGGATTTTTTTTTTAGGCCATATCGCCCAGCCCTACCTCGATTAAAGATTTGTCTAGTCGTCGTTCATTTAAGCCTTTAGTCGACTAATCGCGTGTTTATATTAACAAGCCATAAATCATAATAATGCGCCGTTAATTGCCTATGTAAAATGCGTATAGCCTAATCAGCAGAAACACAAAGCTTACCACAGCGCACCGGTAAAAGTAATGATTATGAATGTCGTGAAAAAAAAAGAGAACGTGACTACCAATAAGTTATTAATGTTTAGACAACGTTTTCTGTTTTCGGCTGCAAGTGTGCACATTTACCCTGGCAATGCTTTTAGATTCGGGCACAGTGTCTCTCGAAAGTGTTTCACTTTTTCACTTTAATTCACATTTATTTGTGTAGTGGTCTTCACAATACACACATACCCACAAGAACACAAAGAATATGGACAAAGGAATAAGGTTTTCAGGTAAAAAAATAAAATAAATGCATTAAGAAAACATGTTCACTTTACGAACAGCATTTTTTTTTTTTTTTTTCAAATAACTTTTTTTTTACTGGAAATTCACGTTTATTTGTATAGCACTTTTCACAATACACATCATTTCAAAGCATCTTTACAGAAAATCCATGAGTCCACATTACAATTTAGAGTGATCTGTTATAACAGGTGACTGTTTAAGTTATGTATGTTAGAAATGTACATGTCACAGTTAGCTTACAAATGTATTAATTTAAACAATTTAATAAAGGCAGAAACAATGAGCTCGTTGAAGCAATGAATACTTGTTTGTTAACACCTGATTATGATATCTATAAAATATAGCATTGGTGCATGTTGATTCAGAGGTTACTTTAAGTTTTGTCATTTTGAAAAGCATATTGATAGGCTTGAGCTGAGCTAACAGAAACTGTCCTGTAGGAGTGAGAAGAGGAAGAGGCTGATGAACTCGGACGGAGATCTGGCCGAGGACTATCCCAAAGAGAACGACTCTTCTAGGTACGTGTGTGTGAACTTGAACCATTTTGACACTACTGTGCAGAAGTTTAGGGGTTGGTATAGCTGGTCAGATTATGAAATATTGTTGCATCACGCACATAAGGAGAAACTTTACAGATCTCAAACATGCACATGCTACAAGATTTGATGATCGTAGCACATCACACACCGCAAGATGGTATGAAAGCAGTGGTTCCCGGGCTAGGTACGTGTACAAAATACTGAGTCGTGACTAGGGTTGGGAATCGAACACTCGATCAGGAATTGGATACTTGTTATCAAATTAATCCAATTATTGATTCCTCTGTAAGCGTTTCAGTATGACTTTAAACAATTAAAGCGTGAGACGACTGTTTTACAGGTGAAACTCGAAAATTAGAATATCGTGCAAAAGTTATCATTTTTATGATTATGGCTAACAGCACATTCAAAATCTCAGAAAATTAAAATACATGAAATCAATAAAAAAAGGATTTTAAATACAGAAATGTCGGTCCTCTGAAAAGTATAATCATGCATGTGTATATAGTTATAAATACTAAATATATTAGTGTCACCTTTTAATTTGAATTACTGAGATACGTGAACTTTTGCACGATATTCTAATTTTTCGAGTTTCACCTGTAAGTGGTGCACACACATCTGAAACGCGCGCGCAGAAAAGGTGAAAGAAAAAGATTGTAATGTGATTGTAACCATTCAACTGTTTTCAGAGCTGCAGGCGTGTGTAACTGTATTGGGCAACTCTGCTGCCGTCTCTATAATAACTTTTGTAACTATTTGTAATATATATTTTATTTATAAAGTGCAGTGTTATTTTACATTTGATTACTGTACCTAAATACCTGAAAAAATTAAGTTTATTTCAATCGGATCTTTTAGTTGTATCTGTTTGTTGTGATTGCTGATTTTTTTTTAATTTGTTTATTTTTAATTACTGAGTGTTTGCTTGTCTTTAATAATGCTTGAAATTTACATTAGTTAGGCTAGTTGTTTTACTGTATTTCTGAGCAAATGCAGACTTGGTGAACATGAGACTTTTTTCCTAAACATTATCTCATGAGAATAAGCTTTATTTCTCTGGTTTTCAGCAACAATAAGGCCATCACAGACGCATCCAGAAAGTTCCTGCTCAGCTGCAAAGAGAAGCTCAAGCAGTCCGAGGACAACCGAGCGTCGGGTTAGTGCCTCGCGCTCGCGGTTTATCTGCTGTCACGGCTTCTCAACCGGATTCACCACGTATAATCCTTTTTTTCCTCAGCTCCACACACTCCTGCTCCTCTTCAGCCAACATCCTTTTATGGGAGCCGATCAGGAAGTAAAGACTATACACAAGCCCATTCGTTTCTGGACAGGTAAAGAGCCGTGACTCGTGATGTTGCTTGTTGTCAGCAGGCTCTGCACTAGGGCTGTCAAAATGGCTGAAAAGCTAAATTCGAATTTTGTTTTTTAATATTAGCAAAGTTCAAAATATATTTGAATTGTAAAGGCAGTACTTAAAGCTGTAGTCCGTAACTTTTGGCGCTGTAGCGGTTAATAAACAGAACCGCATGTGGTGCAACCCGAACCAGCCTAAAATAGTCCCAATATAAACACGTATTATAAAACACTTATTATAGGGGTGCCGTAGGGATTCAGGAGAAGACAAACACGGTTTGGAAAATGGATTCATGCTGTACTCGCTCATTTTATCATTTTTGTCCCTGAGTTCAATATGCGCAAACCCCTTTTTTCTGAGCATGTTATTGGCCAGACTTTCCAACACTGGAACGAGCTTTTTTTCCACAGATGATGGTTTTAGAAATATATTATTTGGGGTTTAAACCATTTTGCCCAAATAGAAGAAAGAAATATCAGGTACAGTATCTTTAATGTTAGAGGATAAAAGTTCTGTATCGTCTCCTGTGTCCTCAATAGAGCGCATGCGAGCGCAATAAGCAAATATAAACCAAATCAAGCATCGCATGTTTTATTGAATTGTAATGACATTACTTTTTAAAGGAACACGCCGACTTTTTGGGACTTAAGCTTATTCCCCGTATCCCCCAGAGTTAGATAAGTCCATACACACCTTTTTCATCTCCGTGCATGCCGTAACTCTGTCTGACGCACCCACCGCTAGCCTAGCTTAGCACAAACACTGGAAGTAAATGGCTACAGCTAGCATACTAATCCAAAAGTGAAAAAATAACGCAAACATTTTCCTATTTACATGTTGTGATTTGTATAGTCAGTGTACAAATCACAAGGTCGTATGAGACACAGGCATCTTTTAACCGTATAAATACTGGGAACTACAGGTCCTTCTCAAAAAATTAGCATATTGTGATAAAGTTCATTATTTTCCATTATGTAATGATAAAAATTAAACTTTCATATATTTTAGATTCATTGCACACCAACTGAAATATTTCAGGTGTTTTATTGTTTTAATACTGATGATTTTGGCATACAGCTCATGAAAACCCAAAATTCCTGTCTAAAAAAATTAGCATATCATGAAAAGGTTCTCTAAACGAGCTATTAACCTAATCATCTGAATCAACGAATTAACTCTAAACACCTGCAAAAGATTCCTGAGGCTTTTAAAAACTCCCAGCCTGTTTCATTACTCAAAACCGCAATCATGGGTAAGACTGCCGACCTGACTGCTGTCCAGAAGGCCATCATTGACACCCTCAAGCAAGAGGGTGAGACACAGAAAGAAATGTCTGAACAAATAGGCTGTTCCCAGAGTGCTGTATCAAGGCACCTCAGTGGGAAGTCTGTGGGAAGGAAAAAGTGTGGCAAAAAACGCTGCACAACGAGAAGAGGTGACCGGAGCCTGAGGAAGATTGTGGAGAAGGACCGATTCCAGACCTTGGGGGACCTGCGGAAGCAGTGGACTGAGTCTGGAGTAGAAACATCCAGAGCCACCGTGCACAGGCGTGTGCAGGAAATGGGCTACAGGTGCCGCATTCCCCAGGTCAAGCCACTTTTGAACCAGAAACAGCGGCAGAAGCGCCTGACCTGGGCTACAGAGAAGCAGCACTGGACTGTTGCTCAGTGGTTGCATGTCATTCGGAAATCAAGGTGCCAGAGTCTGGAGGAAGACTGAGGAGAAGGAAATGCCAAAATGCCTGAAGTCCAGTGTCAAGTACCCACAGCCAGTGATGGTCTGGGGTGCCATGTCAGCTGCTGGTGTTGGTCCACTGTGTTTTATCAAGGGCAGGGTCAATGCAGCTAGCTATCAGGAGATTTTGGAGCCCTTCATGCTTCCACCTGCTGAAAAGCTTTATGGAGATGAAGATTTCATTTTTCAGCACGACCTGGCACCTGCTCACAGTGCCAAAACCACTGGTAAATGGTTTACTGACCATGGTATTACTGTGCTCAATTGGCCTGCCAACTCTCCTGACCTGAACCCCATAGAGAATCTGTGGGATATTGTGAAGAGAAAGTTGAGAGACGCAAGACCCAACACTCTGGATGAGCTTAAGGCCGCTCTCGAAGCATCCTGGGCCTCCAGAACACCTCAGCAGTGCCACAGGCTGATTGCCTCCATGCCACGCCACACTGAAGCAGTCATTTCTGCAAAAGGATTCCCGACCAAGTATTGAGTGCATAACTGAACATAATTATTTGAAGGGTGGCTCTTTTTTTTGTATTAAAAACACTTCTTTTATTGGTTGGATGAAATATGCTAATTTTGAGACAGGAATTTTGGGTTTTCATGAGCTGTATGCCAAAATCATCAGTATTAAAACAATAAAACACCTGAAATATTTCAGTTGGTGTGCAATGAATCTAAAATATATGAAAGTTTAATTTTTATCATTACATTATGGAAAATAATTAACTTTATCACAATATGCTAATTTTTTGAGAAGGACCTGTATATTCTCAGGTGAAGCACTGCTACTTGAGCGGAGTGATAACCGCAGCACCTGAGACGCATCAGGGGGAGGAGCAGAGAGTTGTGAACTACATGAACACAAGATAGCAAACTGCCATTCAGAAACACTCCACTTCTACTCACTACATCTTCATTTTCACTACATCTACATATTCATATTCACTTCATCTTCATATTCACTACATCTTCATATTCACTTCATCTTCATATTCACTACATCTTCATATTCACTACATCTACATATTCATATTCACTACATCTTCATCTTCATATTCACTACATCTACATATTCATATTCACTACATCTTCATCTTCATATTCACTACATATTCATATTCACATCTTCATATTCATATTCACATCTTCATATTCACTACATCTTCATATTCACTACATCTTCATCTTCATATTCACTACATCTTCATCTTCATATTCACTACATCTTCATATTCACATCTTCATATTCACATCTTCATATTCACTACATCTACATATTCATATTCACTACATCTACATCTTCATCTTCATATTCACTACATATTCATATTCACATCTTCATATTCACTACATCTTCATCTTCATATTCATATTCATGTTCCTCAAAAACACCAGATGCTCAGCTTGATCTGAGCGAGTGCAGAGCGCTTTGTTGACCACACACACACACACACACACACACACACACACACACACACACACACACACACAGCTCTGACTGATGTGCAGGTTTGGTCAAGTGTTTCATTGCAAGATTTTTTGCCTCCAACTGAGTTTTCGTCAGTACCGCCATCATGGCACATCACAAATTTGAATGCACGGTTTTTGCATTCGAATGTGCAGGATACTTGACGAATATTATAATTTTTTATTTGCACTTTCTAAACTGGCACTGATCTACATCATCGCAGCCATAACGTAAATTTGATTGAAGGTCATACAGAATAACTAGTGCAGGCCAGTTCACTTACAGTAAGTCCTTAGTTAATCAGTTTATTGAGTCCTGTGCTGAATTCATCAGAGCGGTTACTGATCCACAAGTCTTTAAATCAGTAATGTGTAACTCGAACCAAGAACTGTTTTAATTTCTCAGGTTTTTTTTGGACTAAAATCAGTGCATGGCTTGCTGAATGTTATGAGATCTGACCCTGCGCTCCCTAAATCTTCATTTTCAGGCCCGGCAGTACAGGCCAATGTCCATCTGCCAAAAGAAGCCTAATGTTACCCAATCACTCAACTCCCTTTAAAAAGGTGCGCCCGACTCTGGACTACGGTGGCTGGAACAAGCCAAGACCGTCCACTCTGGCTCAGCCTCAACCTCCACTGCAAGGGTGAGTGTCTGACACACACTGGCCCTGCCAAATACTGCTGAGTGTGTTTTCCCCACGAGCTCCATGTTTTCAGTTCAGTTTTTCCCAAAATATTTAATTGCATGTGATATTTTTGCTGAGATTCCACTGGATCACAATATAAATGTACATGTTGAAGTTTAAAAATGTGCGTGTAATGCCATTTCACCTGCGTGTTCTGTGGAGAATCACATCTTTTCTTGTGTTGACGTATTAAAATGAAACCATGTGCATCAGTTTTTTATTGCGAAAAACATTTCACTCAGTTTGAAGCACCAAAATGCACACCGGGAAATCGAGGATCAGACCAAAGACATGCCAAAACGAAAAATATCAGACTGTCAAACAAAACACCATCTGTGTCGAACACCAGTGCTGACGGCACACATGCTCATGTAACCGCTGGCTCCAGTTGTGCCAGTGTGAGAGAGAGAGATCGAAAACCACAAGACACAGGATCTTCTTTTTGTGTCTGAATGAACACCCAAGCAAAAGTGCAGAACAGCAGTGTCTTTCGTGCACAGGGAGGATGAGCTACAACAGGTAAACACGTCATCTGTGTGACGCTAACATTATCGCCAACACATTGTTATAGGGGTGTGCAGAATATCTCAATTTATCACTTATATTAACTACTTGTTTATTGAAATGTGTAAAATCAATCAGAAAAAACTGCACTGTTCTTGTGATATTAACTATATTAAATGATATAAATGTAAAAGACATGGAGGAATTTTTGCCCCTGATCTTGAATATTGGGGGCTTTATAAATGCATAACGAAGTGTATGCGTCTCTAGGTGTGCTTTTATAAAGTGAGAGACAGATCACGCATCAAGATCTTTTATTCGACTCTGTTTTCTGATCCATTAATCGCAATAAGTCACTTATACTTAAGACTGTTACTTATAATAAACAAATTCTGTTTGTTTTAAAATGAAATTCAAACAATAAATGTGTTTTTGCCGCTCTTTAATGTCATGTTCGAGAATTTTTTTTTTTTTTTCATATTTTTCGCACCTGACCCAAGTCTGCCTGGCTCTTGTCTACAATCAACGTTAACATTCAGTCATGTTTATACTCTACATTCGACGTCGGCTGAGTTCGCAATCCCTAACTTGTTCCCCTAGCTAGCTAACTTGTTCCCCTAGCTAGCTAACTTGTTCCCCTTGCTAGCTAACTTGTTCCCCTAGCTAGCTAACTTGTTCCCCTAGCTAGCTAACTTGTTCCCCTAGCTAGCTAACTTGTTCCCCTAACTAGCTTCTAGATAACTTGTTCCCCTAACTAGCTTCTAGATAACTTGTTCCCCTAGCTAACTTCTAGATAACTTGTTCCCCTAACTAGCTAACTTGTTCCCCTAGCTAACTTCTAGATAACTTGTTCCCCTGACTAGCTAACTTGTTCCCCTAGCTAGCTAACTTGTTCCCCTAGCTAATTAACTTGTTCCCCCAAGCTAACTTGTTCCCCTAACTAGCTAACTTGTTCCCCTAGCTAACTTCTAGATAACTTGTTCCCCTAGCTAACTTCTAGATAACTTGTTCCCCTAGCTAACTTGTTCCCCTAGCTAACTTCTAGATAACTTGTTCCCCTAGCTAACTTGTTCCCCTAGCTAACTTCTAGCTAACTTGTTCCCCTAGCTAACTTCTAGCTAACTTGTTCCCCTAGCTAACTTCTAGCTAACTTGTTCCCCTAGCTAACTTCTAGCTAACTTGTTCCCCTAACTAGCTAACTTGTTCCCCTAGCTAACTTCTAGATAACTTGTTCCCCAGCTAACTTCTAGATAACTTGTTCCCCTAGCTAACTTCTAGATAACTTGTTCCCCTAGCTAACTTGTTCCCCTAGCTAACTTCTAGCTAACTTGTTCCCCTAGCTAACTTCTAGATAACTTGTTCCCCTAGCTAACTTGTTCCCCTAGCTAACTTCTAGATAACTTGTTCCCCTAGCTAACTTGCTGCACAGCAATACTAAACGACAGACTTCAGACAATGCTTTCGAACACGCTTTAATCACGGCCGGAGGATCTCGAGCATTTCTCAGTGAATCCCACCAGCAAAAGGAATACAGCAGTCTTTATAGACCAGGAGCATGACAAAAATGACATGAAACATTACATAATTTCCCTACAACTTGATTGGTTCTTCATATGCAAACCCTTCTGTTACTGGGTAGAAGCAAACTCTGTTTTCTTGATTACTTCATGATCATAAGGCTTCAAACCTCCACATCGGTCTAGTTTCCCATATTTCTTATTTTTATAGTCACAAATTTTCGACTGGAAACATTTAAGATTTCAAAAGCATATGAATGTTGTTCCTGCAAGAAAAATAAATGTTAGTAATGATTAATTAAAATCCATCACATGACCGATCGCTGTAGCACCACGCAGCACATGATCTCGTCCGCTTTACTACTAGTTATAGCATGAAATTAGCATGAATGAACATCTGAAGGAATGTTGAAAAACGCAGTACATCATATCTCAGATGTTTCAACCGCGGAAAGA
>CM060624.1:35517701-35570201 GCA_030578275.1 Meda fulgida
TGTTATTACCGTTACTGTTATTACCGTTACTGTTATTACCGTTACTGTTATTACCGTTACTGTTATTACCGTTACTGTTATTACCGTTACTGTTATTACCGTTTCTGTTATTACCGTTACTACTGTTACTGTTACTACTGTTACTGTTATTACCGTTTCTGTTATTACCGTTACTGTTATTACCGTTACTGTTATTACCGTTACTGTTATTACCGTTTCTGTTATTACCGTTACTGTTATTACCGTTACTACTGTTACTGTTATTACTGTTATTACCATTACTGTTATTACCGTTTCTGGTATTACCATTACTGTTATTACCGTTTCTGTTATTACCGTTACTGTTATTACCGTTACCGTTATTACCGTTTCTGTTATTACTGTTACTGTTATTCGACAGACAGCGTAATGAACTACATGAACACTTCTGCTCACTACTTCTACATATTGATCATCAAAAACACCAGACACTCAACTTGATCTGATCTTGATCTCAGCATGAACAGTTCTTTCTGTTGACAGTGTTTCCAGCTGATACACACACACATACACACACACACACACACACACACACACACACGCGCACACACACTCAAACGGTCAAAATGGTCATTGCACGATTTTTCCCACGAACAGTGTTTTCGTCAGTGTAGCCTTTTTTCACCTTAACGCAGCACCGCGCTGTACTGGATAAACTAACACAACACACGCGTCCGTTACGCATCATGTCTTGACACCAAAAATGCACTGTTTTAGCATTCGAGTGTGCAGTTTAATTTTTTTATTCAAAGAATATTAAAATTCGGTTTCACTTTATTTTAAGATGTCATCGTTACAGTGTAATTATATATTTATGTACTGCGTAATATTAAGCAACTACATGCACTTACTATAGGGTTAGGGTAGGATTAGGGTTACTTATGGGTTTTTATATTTCATTATAGGTTTATTTAACTATGCATAATTTACTGTTATTAATTTACTTAATTAATTTAATTTATTTATTAATGCATAATTTACTGGTAAGTACATGTAACAAGGACAGTGTAAAATAGTTTTACCTAAAATGTTTATTTGACAGCCCTAGTGTGGATGTTAATAAAGTTCTCGTTCTTGGTGTGAACGGATGTGTAATGTTCATATGACGTAAGTGCCAATCGTGTGTTTTTTTTGTTTGTTTTTTTTCCCCCAGGATGCGCATGAGTTCCTGAGCCAGTGTCTGGACCAGCTGAAGGAGGACGTGGAGAAGATCAACAAGAGCTGCAAGAGCGAGCCGTGGGCGTGGGACGAGCCTCAGAGCGCGCGGCTCGCGGAGGAGGCGGAGCCCTCGCGCGTCTACACCTGCCCCGTCACCGTCAACATGGAGTTCGAGGTGCAGCACACCATCACATGCAAGAGGTGAGGTCATCAAGCACTCAGAGCCGGGGATCCATTCAGATGCTCCCCTTCAATTTCAATTCAAAAGCTCTCAATTAGCGGTCGACCGATATTTGGCATTTTTAAAATATCGGCTTTATAATTTATTAAATATTGATTAAAATAAATATAAAGTGTATATAGGCTGTATATAGTGAAGATATCGACATCGACCATCAAAAAATCAATATTGGTCGACCACTACGCTCAATTCCAAAGTTAAAGAATGCCAAATTCCTCCCTCAGATATCAGAGACCTGTTTATTTTAGGGACACTCGGGCACATTAAAACAGAGCCCAACTCTATATTTCAAATGCATACGATGAATAGACAGGATTTTGATGCAAGATAAAAAGTTGATGCTGCAATTGGACGAGTCAGAACTGTGGCGTGCCTTGATCAAACACAAAATCTCACAGCATTATCACAACAGTGGAGGAAAACTAATGCTGGCTTTTGGGTGATGGATAAATACATATGGAAAAAATCTATTTTGAATTGACCACATTTTAAAAAACGAACAAAAAAAACATTTGCCCTGCCCTGACCGCAATCAGCCACGAGAGGCCGTGTGTTGTCTCGGGATTTATAACTTGTCCTCGGAAGGGGAAGAGTTACATAATAGAAGAATGTCATGAGTGTAAAACAAATTTTAAAAGAATTTTAAAAGAAAACAAAAGAGTGAAAATTATATTAGACAACGTCTTTACTCAGAAAATATATTAATGGACATTTTTAAAAAGGTTTCTCCTGGAATTTTTTTTTGAGAATTTCTGACATTTTAAATTGAGAGACTCGATGGTAAATGTTATTATTACTGTTGTTACTATTGGTATATATGTCTGATTTTGTATATTGATTGTTTTTTAAGAAAATTGTTAAATGATTGTAAACAATGTTTTGAATTGATAGCATTTCAATTTTTTGAAATAATGATTACAGTTGATTGCCATGAATATAGCCATCGCTGCTGGTGTGGCGTTAAATCATGAGTAAATGACTCTGTCTCTTCCTCGGTGCGCAGCTGTGGAGAAGTGGTGACGAAGCGTGAGCAGTTCAACGATCTGTCCATCGACCTTCCTCGACGCAAGAAGACGCTCCCGATGAGGTCCATACAGGACTCTCTGGACCTCTTCTTCAGGGTGAGCCACTCCACCCGCTGTCAGACGCAAAGCAAGCATTCAAGGCCTGCCCGCACCAGACTGACGATACGTTTTGTGCTCTTGGTCACATGCCCAGAACTGTCAAATTATGCACATTTGATTCCTAAATTCATGGACAAGAAGCGTGCCAGACTACAATCATCAATCAGATGATGCTATCTAATATTCATAATTCATATCATAATTCCCCCTAGCAGCACTAATACCCTCGTCTCGCTTTAGTTTTGCCTTGTTTGAAAGCGGTGTAAGGATTAATAAACATGTTAAAATATGTAAAAATAAAATGTTTAATAAACATCACCATGAATAAAATCGATTAATGGCTCCTTGAAAGCATGTAAATACTTTTTAAGTAATTTTTTTTGTGTGAAACAAACGTAAAGTTGCAGTGCTACTTTGTGTGCCAGGGTAACTTACTGCTGTACTATATATATATATATTTTTTTAATCTTTTTATAAATGCGACCTACTGGCAGAAAGACTATTTGCATTTTTATTCTGTCTGACCGACAAATCTGACCAAACATTCCTGACTGTAAACAGCTGTTTAGTCCAACTCGTTTAACACTTTTGTTGTCACTTCTACTGAATGTTTTTCCTGAAATCTTGTCTGGCTTTATAAACATTTCCCTGATGCTTTAACGCCTGTAAGAGCCATGCTTGTGACCGACAATCAGTGTGAGTTTAATTTCTGTGTGGATATTGAGTTCTAGTTCACTATATGGCACTTTTTTTTATTACCTTCTGACTTTGTGTTTTCTAGATGGAGGAGATCGAGTATTCCTGTGAAAAATGCAGTGGAAAAGCAGCGACCGTCTCTCACAAGTTTAGCCGGCTTCCCAGGTTGGGATTAACACACATGCGTACTTTAGCAGCTTTGAATTGTGGGTCTATTGAAAACACACATTTGACAGGATTCGTACAAGGTGCTTAAAGTACTTGAATTTGACTTTTTTGAAATTTAAGTCCTGGAAAAACCTGTTCATATTTATTAAAAGGTACTTGTAAAGTACTTGTATTATTGAAATACACTATATGTGAAATTAGTGTTTAATTTTATCGATAAAGCAATCTTTTCAACGCTGCAGCCCGTCTGATACAGATATAAAGCCATTTCACATGACTGTGAGTGATATTACTCATAAATATCCAAGTATATGATACATCTTTTATTATTCAGGTCAATCATATATTAATGGGGGGGGGGGGGGGGAATCAGTTAAGTTAAAAAGAAAGCGATATCTCTGTCACAGTATCCTTTCAATGATTAAAGTTACCACAATCATTTCGTCTACTGCACTTTATTTGTACCATTTTGCTTTATTCAGGGTTCCCACCGGTCCTTTAAAGTTTGTGAATCTGAAAAAAAAAAAAAAAATTCAAGGCCCTGGAAATAAACATGCATGATACACAGGTCCTTGAAAGTGCTTGAATTTATTTTGTGCAAGAAGTTTTCTGGAAAATATTCCATCTCATTCCCTCCAGTGCGCTAATGTGTTATTCCGCCAACACTTCATGGCCTATGCAAACTAGCTTACTGGATTTATGCTAGTTACGTGCATTTACGCCTTACGTCAAGTGTTTCCCGCGTGAGGTACTTTGTGTTGTATGTTGCCATGACGTTCAAGCGCACAAAACTGCCACGATGGTACCTCAGCGTTTGTTGTTGGACACAATAAGTGTGTCGCCACATTAAGTCCTTGAATTTGAGGGTATTGGACCTGGAAAATCCTTGAAAGGTCCTTGAATTTGAAGTTAAACAAGGTGTGGGAACCCTGTTTATTAGTTTATTTACCTTTTTTAGAATTGGAAAGATAATAAAGATATTGTTTGATTAGTGAGATCTCTGATTGTATTTCTTGAAAACCCCAAAAGTAGTGGTTAAAGTCCTGGAATTTCCTTACAAACCCTGATTTGAGTGTGTCTCCGCAGGGTGCTGATCCTCCACCTCAAACGCTACAGCTACAACACTCAGCTGTCTTTAAACAGCAAGCTGGGCCAGCAGGTGCTGATCCCCAAACACCTGACGCTGCTGTCGCACTGCACAGACGCCACGCGCCCCCCGCTCAGCCTCGGCTGGAGCGCACAGGCCGCCCTGTAAGCACACACCTCTCACTCATGATGATGATAATAATACCTTTCATTTATAGGCGCCTTTCAAGGCACTCAAGGACTCAGTGCAGCACAAAGGTAAATCAGTAGGGGTGTAACGATACCCTCATGTCACGATGATACACCATAGATCAGTGCCATATCTAACAATATTAGTTTTCTTTTTTTAAATATTATTTAACAGTATCATATTGGATATTTATTAGGGGTGTAACGATACCCTCATGTCACGATACGATACATATCACGAAACTGAACTCATGATACGATATTATTGTGATACTCCCAATACATATTATAATCAAAATATGTACTGTTGATTAAAATGCTAAATTTGGTGTTACATTGTGTGTGTACATGAATATATTTGGATTTGGTGCTGAAACCCAAAGCACAGGACAATAGAGACATCAGAATAACAATATTCATGATTCTGAAGCTGAAAATACAGAATTATTTTAGATGAATATGCTTGAACTCTGTTACTGACTAGATGTATTTTAAATAATGTAGGACACTTTTTACTGGTAACATCAGATATCAGGACCCACACATATTCCCCCATTGCATTATTATACGTTATATTCAACATTATATATAGTAGTTTAATGTAGTACTGACAATAAAACTCTGTAAACTTGGAATTTTTTATCACACAGTAATTACAATTTTGGGTGAACTATCCACGAACACATATTGGTACACCCCTATAAATCAGTAAAATGCAAAGCTATACAAATAGATATACAGATCAAACATACAATCAACAAATGAAACAACCAAATCGCTAAAAGCTATTCTAAACGGATACGTTTTAATTTGAGCTTTAAAAAAGCTGTCATTTACTGTTGACTGTTTAGCGTAGCGCCCTCACACTCGCTAACGGCTCGTTTCGTTTCAGCTCCAGGACTCTGAAGACGTCACAGTCCGTCAACTCCTCGACACTACGGTGAGAACGTCCCTCTGATGATGATGATGATGTGCATGCTGAGGTTATTTTCAGCCTTGATTAGGGCTGCAGCTATCCATTATTTTAGTAATCGAGCATTCTGCCGGTTATTTTAGGCGATCGAGTATTGTGCCGGTTATTTTAGGCGATCGAGTATTGTGCCGGTTATTTTAGGCGTTCGAGTGTTCTGCCGGTTATTTTAGGCGATCGAGTATTCTGCCGGTTATTTTAGTAATAGAGTATTCTTCCGATTATTTGTGCAATCGAGTATTCTGCCGGTTATTTTAGTAATAGAGTATTCTTCCGATTATTTGTGCAATCGAGTATTCTGCCGGTTATTTTAGTAATAGAGTATTCTTCCGATTATTTGGGCTTTCTGCCGGTTATTTGGGCAGTCGAGTATTCTTCCGATTATTTGGGCAATCGAGTATTCTGCCGGTTATTTTGGGCAGTCGAGTATTCTGCCGGTTATTTTGGGCAATCGAGTATTCTGCCGGTTATTTCGGGCAGTCGAGTATTCTGCCGGTTATTTTGGGCAATCGAGTATTCTGCCGGTTATTTTAGTAATAGAGTATTCTTCCGATTATTTGGGCTTTCTGCCGGTTATTTGGGCAATCGAGTATTCTGCCGGTTATTTTGGGCAATCCAGTATTCTGCCGGTTATTTTAGTAATAGAGTATTCTTCCGATTATTTGGGCTTTCTGCCGGTTATTTGGGCAGTCGAGTATTCTGCCGGTTATTTTAGGCAATCGAGTATTCTGCTGGTTATTTTAGTAATAGAGTATTCTTCCGATTATTTGGGCAATCGAGTATTCTGCCGGTTATTTGGGCAATCGAGTATTCTTCCGATTATTTGGGCAGTCGAGTATTCTGCCGGTTATTTGGGCAGTCGAGTATTCTTCCGATTATTTGGGCAGTCGAGTATTCTGCCGGTTATTTGGGCAGTCGAGTATTCTGCCGGTTATTTTAGTAATAGAGTATTCTGCCGGTTATTTTAGGCAATCGAGTATTCTGATGGTTATTTTAGTAATAGAGTATTCTTCCGATTATTTGGGCGATCGAGTATTCTGCCGGTTATTTGGGCAATCGAGTATTCTGATGGTTATTTTAGTAATAGAGTATTCTTCCGATTATTTGGGCGATCGAGTATTCTGCCGGTTATTTGGGCGATCGAGTATTCTGCCGGTTATTTGGGCAGTCGAGTATTCTGCCGGTTATTTTGGGCAATCGAGTATTCTGCCGGTTATTTTAGTAATAGAGTATTCTTCCGATTATTTGGGCTTTCTGCCGGTTATTTGGGCAATCGAGTATTCTGCCGGTTATTTTGGGCAATCGAGTATTCTGCCGGTTATTTTAGTAATAGAGTATTCTTCCGATTATTTGGGCTTTCTGCCGGTTATTTGGGCAATCGAGTATTCTGCCGGTTATTTGGGCGATCGAGTATTCTGCCGGTTATTTTAGTAATAGAGTATTCTTCCGATTATTTGGGCTTTCTGCCGGTTATTTGGGCGATCGAGTATTCTGCCGGTTATTTGGGCGATCGAGTATTCTGCCGGTTATTTGGGCGATCGAGTATTCTGCCGGTTATTTTAGTAATAGAGTATTCTTCCGATTATTTGGGCTTTCTGCCGGTTATTTGGGCAATCGAGTATTCTGCCGGTTATTTGGGCGATCGAGTATTCTGCCGGTTATTTTAGTAATAGAGTATTCTTCCGATTATTTGGGCTTTCTGCCGGTTATTTGGGCGAACGAGTGTTCTGCCGGTTATTTGGGCGATCGAGTATTCTGCCGGTTATTTGGGCGATCGAGTATTCTGCCGATAAAAATGGATCCACGTGAACAACAATAAATATTTGTATTTTAAGTCTCAAATTAAGTAATCATATTGGGTTCTTGAACTGAATTGCAGCCTTTGATTTTCCCTATAGCACTGCTATATTATGATTTTAAATGATTTTATATACATCGCTTAGCCTTAGTAAACGGTGTTATAATGCGGTTCATGGCCACTTCCTGTATTCATGGCCACTTCGGTATTCATGGCCACTTTACTCGACACGGTTAAATCGAGTACTCTACTTTAATCGAGGAATCATGACAGCCCTAGTCTTGATGTATTCATGCTCATGTGCTGTGAATGTGTTTTACAGGAAAGGTTCTCTAAAGCCAGAGAGCTCGGGGAGTGTGTTGTGCGACTCTGATAGTGAGGAGGAGCTCGTCAGGAAAGTCGGTCGCAGACATCATCCAGAAGACGACAGGACGGAAGAGGTGAGAAGTGGTCTAGTCTTTGGCTCGAGTCAGTCCACAAGTGTTTGTAAATCAAATCAAACATTTCTGCAACAAACTACAATCCACAAAGCTGTCATGTCACGAGGAGGGTTGGATATCGTTTCAATTTTAACGATTCCTATTTCAAAATCTGCTTATCGATTCCTAATTTTGATTCCAACAAGGAAAAAAAACCTCAGATATAATTCACATTTAGTCTTATTGCAAAGCATTTAATTGTGGCTGAATATCGTGAACAAAAATCAACTGGCTAAAGAACACTTTGCCTGTGGTTTAAAAATACCATAGAAATACAACTTGCCTAACTAATATAACTTTCGAGCATTATTAAAGACAAGTAAACACTCTTTACTCTCTAAATTAGCAATCGCAACAATCATACAACTGAGCAAAGATACGAAGATACGATTTAAATGGTGTTTAACGATTTTCAGGTGTTCAGGTACAGAAACTGTAATCAAATTTAAAATAACACTGCACTTTATAAATAAAATATTCCTTACAAATATAGTCACCAAAGTTATTCATTCAAGAACGAGTGAATTTTCTGTCTTTTGTTGTGTGACTGGTGTTCTTATAGAGACGGCAGCAGGAATATTAGTGCTGTCACTTTAAGAGATGCCCAATACAGTTACACACGCCTGCAGCTCTGATTGAATTGTTTAAAATCGTATGCTAAAATTCATATAAAATTTAATTTAATAAGTATCCGATTCCTGACCTCAATTGTTCGATTCTCAACCCAATTGGTCAGATGACCCAGTCTGTTGTGATTGGTCTACTCTGCTCTGATTGGTCAGATGACCCAGTCTGTTGTGATTGGTCTACTCTGCTCTGATTGGTCAGATGGCCCAGTCTGCTGTGATTGGTCTACTCTGCTCTGATTGGTCAGATGACCCAGTCTGTTGTGATTGGTCTGCTCTGCCCTGATTGGTCAGATGACCCAGTCTGTTGTGATTGGTCTACTGTGCTCTGATTGGTCAGGTGACCCAGTCTGTTGTGATTGTTCTACTCTGCTCTGATTGGTCAGGTCGAAATCTTACTGACCCTGAACTTTTCACCCCTGTTCAATGAAATATTTGCCAAAATGAATCAGACCAACTCTCTCTCTCTCTCCTATAAACCCCCCCCCAGTCTGAGTTTAACGGCATCAATGACGAGGAGATGCTGGCGGCGGTGCTGGAGTTGAGTCGGCACGACACCAGTGTCCCGGCGGGGCCCGAGGACGAGCCCAGCAGCAGCCCTGACACGGGCTTCGGGGACGCTGAGGGTCACGACGCCACGCCACACCTGGACCTGCTGGAGGCAGAGAGACAGCCTGCCGGTAAACCTTAACTACACATCATGCTCAATTTCATCATAGATTTTTCTCCATTCTGTCACATGATGGAGGTTTGGTTCCTTGGCTTTTGTCTTGCTTATTTGGGGGCATTTAATTTAATATTAAACAATATTATTGATCTGCCTGCATTGATACCATTATATGAGAACTGAACTGAGCTGGACGATGACATCACGGTTTTCTCCAGAGCAGATATAGCAGTATATATAAATATAAATGTTATATTTTAAATAAAAAAAAATATATATATTTATAACAAAAATAAACCATCACTGAACTAACTTAAGCTGGACTGTGAGGCTATTTTCTTCTGTAAACAAACTGTTGCATTATTTTCCTGTTATCTCTGAAAAGCTGCTTTGAAACGATCTGTATTGTGAAAAGCGCTGTAGAAATAAAGGTGACTTGAGATGTAGACTTCATGAGCACATGAAGTATTGTGCATATTCTCAGCGCTGAGAAGGAGCTGTGTTGTGTGTAGATGCTCTGGAGTCTCTGGATCTGACCATGGATGAGAACAAGGAGAACGAGACGCCCGAGGGAGCCGCGGGCGAGCTGGACTGGGTGCAGCAGTTCAGTCTGGAGCAGGAGCGCGAGGAGCAGGAGCTGCAGCAGGCGCTCGCACAGAGCCTGCAGGAACACGTGAGGCCCACACACACACACACACACACACACACACACACACACACACACACACACACTACACTGCAGCAGGCGCTCGCACAGAGCCTGCAGGAACACGTGAGGCCCACACACACACACACACACACACACACACACACACACACACACACTCAGCTTAAGAGGAAGAGCACTGAGTCAGGAACCCTAGCATTCTGTAGAGCTCTTTAGGGCTGTCAAAGTGGCTGAAAAGCTCAATTACTTTCTTAAATATGAGCAGAATTTTAAAGGCAATACTTAATGTAAGAGGATAAAAGTTCTGTATCGTCTCCTGTGTCCTCAAGAGGGCGCATGCGAGCGCAATAAGCAAATATAAACCAAATCAAGCATCGCATGCCATGTTTTATTGAAATGAAATGACATTCACTTTGAATCCATCTATCAATACATTCTTTAGATCATATTCGTGTTGTGGATTGTGGTTTTGAATTTTACAGTTCTTGATCCTGTGAATTTTAAACCTGGTGTCTTTGTTTTCGTCATTGTTTCACTAAATTCTCCAATTACATTTGTGTCTTTGGCATGTTTGTAGAATATGCTGATAAACTGAATCACAACTGAACTTTAGAGGTAATTATGCATCATATAATTTAATAAAGAATCAAAATTTAGTTAAGCTAATTAAAGCAAAAAGTGCCCCTATTATGCTATTTTAAAGGCTTCTTTTTTTGTCTCCTGCAACATGTTTGCATGCATCCAAAGTCAAACACTTTAATTTTCTCATAATAATTGTTTATCTCCACTTGGATGTTTGAAACTATGCAGACCTTTTACATTCACAAACAGGAAAGGGAATATCTGAAAAGGCACAATAGGCACTTCAATAAAAAATGACTTATCTTTTGTTTTTCTCCATTTAGATTTTTGGGTTAAATGGCTTTTTTCAGCACAATTTTCTTCCCAGCTGTAACTTTCATCTTAATCTTCTTCCCAGCTGTAATAACTTTCAATCATAATTGCGCAATATTAGCAGTTAATTGCGCAATATTAGCAGTTAATTGCGCAATATTAGCTGTTAATTGTGCAATATTAGCAGTTAATTGCGCAATGTTAGCAGTTAATTGCGCAATGTTAGCGGTTAATTGCGCAATATTAGCGGTTAATTGCGCAATATTAGCGGTTAATTGCGCAATATTAGCGGTTAATTGCGCAATATTAGCGGTTAATTGCGCAATATTAGCGGTTAATTGCGCAATATTAGCGGTTAATTGCGCAATATTAGCGGTTAATTGCGCAATATTGTCTGTTAACTGCTTAGGAGGCGAGAGAGATGCGAGAAGACGACGATCTGAAGAGAGCCACCGAGCTCAGCTTGCAAGGTCAGTATGGCATGATGTTCTGCCTCACAGGACGTTTGTTTTAATGTGAGTGTTTGTGCGTGTGAACGTGCGTGTTTCTGTGGTTGCAGAGTTCAATAACTCGCTGCCCGAGCTGCTGTGCTCCGATGAGGACTCGGGCAACGAGGACGGCCTGGATATGGAGTACAGCGAGGCTGAAGCGGAAGAGCTCAAGAAGAACGCTGAGGTGCGTCTGTTTAATCGCTTGTGAACCGATGAGCCAATCGGGATGCTTTAAAAAGTCTAGTAAAAGGAGATTCCCGGCTTTATTGTGGTATCGTTTTGTCTCCGTTGGACATTCAGAGACTTTTGATTGAGTCAAGTTTTGATCAGCATTGATTGGTCATGAATTTGAAATTGTTCAACTTAATACATATGCAAAACATGGAGAAACTGCTTTTGCCGCCTCTTTCGTCGAGCCAGATGTCTTTTCTGCACACTTCATATTTAAGTATAGCTTTAACAGAAACATCTAGTTGCACTGCGGTCTGTCTAGTGGGACTTGTAGACTTTGCTCACATCTTACAGAAAGAACAAAAAGGTGAAGCTAAGTCAGCTACATCGAGACGAAGAAAAGCATTGAACATATTTCAAGTGATAATACTGATAACACTACAAACTATGATTTCTTCAGATATGATTGACCAATCAGAGGCCTTACAACCCATTTAAGATCCAGTATGAATGATGCAATTGTAAAACCTTCGACTCGTCACCCTAAAAACCCAGACAGCCGCCCGCTCCTAAAAATACCTTGTTGTTAAACGTTTTAATAACTTTTGAACCGCTAATCCAATCGGTATGCTTTAAAAAGTCTTGTGAAAGGAGATTACCGGCTTTTATGGTATCGTTTGTCTCAGTTGGACATTCAGAGGCTTCGTAGTGAACGTGATTGTCAAGTTTTGATCAGCATTGAAAACACTGAGCCGAACAGGAACGATTGTTGATGTCCTGTTCCCAGATTGGCTGAAACGATCATCTACTCGAACAATAAACACAGGCTTTGGGCTTTTGCTCCACCAATTAGCATCTTTCTATGGAAATTAAAACTGATGCAAAGTGAAAGTAGTTGCGTGAGTGCATGAAAACAGACACAAAATAACAGATTTGCACGAGAGCACTCTCTGAAGAAGCATAACACAAATCAAAAACGAGTATAAAACTACTTTACACATCGAATGAGGCACTGAAGTTTGTTTTAAAACGAGTCGCTACACAATCTCCCAGTGGAATTGCGTTTCGTATTTGTAATACTAATATAGTTTGTGAAAATCATTTGCACTGTTTGCTGCACAAGACAGTTTTTTACAATTGTTTACACTACTTGCTGCACTCTGTGTGTGTGTGTGTTTGTTCATTTTCAGACTATTTCATATATATATAATTAATGTGTGTCTTTGTGTGTGTATATATGCGTGTGTTTATGTGTATATATGCGTGTCTTTGTGTGTGTATATATGCGTGTCTTTATGTGTATATATGCGTGTCTTTATGTGTATATATGCGTGTCTTTGTGTGTGTATATATGCGTGTCTTTGTGTGTGTATATATGCGTGTCTTTGTGTGTGTATGTATGCGTGTCTTTGTGTGTGTATATGTCACTTGGCTTCATTGTTCTATTAAATAACAATGTTTCAATTTACTTTTTACTCTACAATGTCAGGAAATAAACGTTTGAGTTTTTCACTGAAAAGTAATTTGGCCATAACCTGCTTATGGATTTTTACATGTGGACAATTTCATCTGGAAATCTTGAATATCCAAAGTATAACTTTCTAAAAGGAAAAAAACCCAAACTTCAGGAGCTTCTGAAAATCCATTCCCAGACAAAATAAATGAAAAATTGTGTATTTAAATGAGCTAGAGTGAAACTTTTAAAGCCGTCCTGTTTAAAATGAGCTATGGCACTTGATGCTGACTGCTATAATGGGTTAGAAAACCAAAGAAAAGTACAGTTGAGTCCGGTGACCCAGACATGAGCTAGGTGTTGAAGTGTGTTTTCCTGGCGTGACTAATGACTGGTGTGTTCTGCAGACGGGAGAGCTGCCCAACTCCTTCCGGCTCATCAGTGTGGTCAGCCACATCGGCAGCAGCTCTTCATCAGGTACTGCGGTTCTCCTCGCGCTGCTGCGCTGCAGACTCAGCGTGGTGTGTTTGACTGCTGTGTGTGTGTGTGTGCTCCTGTAGGGCATTACATCAGTGACGTGTACGACATGAAGAAGCAGTCGTGGCTCACCTACAACGACCTGGACGTCTCGCGCACGCAGGAGTCCACCGTGCAGAGGGACCGCGACCGCAGCGGATACATCTTTTTCTACATGCACAAGTCAGTGTCTTCAGTCACACACTCGCTGAAACTAGGGGTGTGCCATATCATACCGTTCACGATAATACCCCTATAAATATTAACATGATAAAAAAAGTGTCATATCGCGATATCAATGATATAGCGACGCATTGACGTTCCCTAGCGCGCACAACAACATCACACAGAGAGTATGAGCAGCCTGTCAGCCTCCGATGACAATTTAGTACATAAAAAGGAGCTATTTCAATAGAATGGAAGTGGTTTGGTAGCAAGAGTAGGCTTATGGGTAACACTTTACTTGAAGGGGTGTACATAAGACTGACCATGACACCTTCATAACCATGACATGACATATGAAGTAGGGTTTATGCATGTTTATGACAACTGTCATTAAGTGTCTTTCGCTCAATTATGACATTTTGAATGCAAATATGACATTGTTTAAGATGTCTTTGTTATGACACCTTGACATAAACCATAACATCATAACCTCTCAGTGTCTTTGTCATGACAACTTGACATTAAATTAAGTTAAACTGTCATGTGGTTGGTTTTGACATTGGCTGTCATCAGTCCATTAAAACTGTGTCATGAATGTTTTTCGTGACCTCAACTACAGTGGTACAAATTGAATTTGTCATTAAACAGTTATAATGGCTTCATGACAGCCAATGTCAAAACCACCACCTGACAGTTTAATGACATGTTAACCAATGAAGCTAAGTGGTTTCTTAAGTCTGATCATTAATCTCTGTCATGTTTATGACAGGTTGTGTTGTCTTAGTAATATCAAGTTGTCATGACAAAGACACTGACAGGTTATGATGTAATGGTTTGTCAAGGTGTCATAACAAAGACATCTCAAACAATGTCATATTTGCATTAAAAATGCCACAATTGAGCGAATGACACTTAATGACAGTTGTAACAAACATGCATAAAACTTCCTTGTGTCATGATTATGAAGGTGTCATGCTAGTCTTATGCACCCCTTCAAGTAAAGTGTTACTGGCCTATGTAATATGCATAAAATAGGCAACAAAAAAACTGTTACTGCTAGGTGGAAACACAACAAGCAAAAACACCCCGTCGAGTACAACCAAACTTTCTCCGAGACGCAATTTCAAAAACCGCTCGAGTGTTCAGCGGTGCTGCCGCGTCTTCTCTTTCTCGTCTCTCAAAATGTGTTGCACAGGCAAGAGTCAAGAGCTGCTTGGTTCCGGTCTTGGTAAGTATACTCGTAAACGCAGTCGGTTATGTATAAAACGCATGTGACAGACAGTATAATGAAGACAGCAATGGATCAGTGCACTAGCAGTACAAGTGACAGCAGCCACGTGTCTGTCATTAATGTTGTCGTCGAAACAACAAAAGATAGCTTTAATTGTAAGGAATGAGAATTAATAGCCTATGTATTTCGTTTAGTCAGGAATCAGAACTAAAAGACTATTTTACATGTGGTTATTCAGTTTCTGTAGTATTTCTGAATACTAGTGTTAGACCTACCCAAAAACATTTTTCTTTATTTGTATCTTTTTTTTGTGTGTATAGATTTTTGCTACTTTTTTTCAATGTAATTCAAAGATTGAAATCAAGCTTCCTTGTGTAAACACAACAATTACCCCATTGTGAGCAAACATTTAGGCGAGATAAAGGTAATGAGAAAAAAAAAAGATTTTCTATATCGTCATAAATATCATTATCGCAAATATTCTTGAAATATCGTGATATAATTTTGAGGCTATATCGGCCACCCCTAGCTGAAACCACACAGACGCAACACTCACATACTCCTGGTGCCCTTGTAATAGTTAAGATTACATTTATTAACTAAAATCATAAATAAAACCATTTCCTTACATGAAGGTCTTTTATTTCAGAAACTTCGTTTAGTTTGAGTACTAAAATAAATAACTGAACTATGGCTGGACGATAAAACGGTTGTGATAATTATCGTGAAAAAATATTCAAAGAGTTGTATGAATGTTTGACGTTTATGCTCTTCCAAGCTTCATAATGCCAGTGAATGGAGGATGAAAGTCCAAAAAGTGCATCCTCCATGATAAAAGTGCATCCTCCATGATAAAAGTGCATCCTCCATGATAAAAGTGCATCCACTGCTCCAGGGTTAGTGAAGGCCTTCTGAAGCAAGCCATATATCCACGTTTAAAACTTTATTTGCTATAATAACTAGCTCCCGGCAGACGGCCGCAATCATTTCATGGATCATTTATATCTGTCCCTTTAAGCTATAGCCTTTGTGCATTTTATACTTTCCATACAAATACCATAGAAAACCGTTACATTGACAGAGGTATTGAGCTTATGTGTGGCTTTAACTGTGGTTCTGATCTAAATGTCTGATACTAATTTCAGGGCTTGACATTAACCACAGCGACTGCTTGGCGGAAAAACTTAGCGTTTCCAAAGTTACTCGCCACTCAGCATTTTTTGCAATTACTAGCAACTCACCCACAATTTTGGCATGGATACCATGAGGAAAAACTGACAGCAGCCTAATAGATATTTTTGTATCTCATAATTGGCAATAAATATATGGCACTTTAAGACGGCACGGATCCAATGTACTGATACACATGCGTTTTCTTTCTCGAGTGCATTTGACTATTTAAGCAGTGAAAAAGAACAAGCATTTAAAAATTAAAATGAGGCGGTAATGACATTAAGCGACGCACAGAAGCCGATGACACGCGTCACTGTGCGTATTGGCACAGCCGGTCTTCACATGCCAATGGAAATAAATCGAGCACCTGTACTGACGTAAATCTCTCATGGGTCACTACGAATAACGCATTAACAGCCCGTTACTGCAAACCGTGAGTTCTGCGTGATGCTGCACGCCTGTCGGTGTCGTACCACTGCCAGCGCAAGACTCATCTGTGGCTTTAACATTTCAAAAATAATTGTATCGAATTATGCATCCCTAACTCAGGGATGTAATAAAGCATATGTTTGATAGCATAAAGCAAATTGTACATGACGCAATCCACTGGCACGTGTGCCTGCTGTCCTGTCACTAGAGACGTAAACGGTACATAGACATGCCCGTTTTAATGAAGATTATCTAACATATGCAGTTCATTTGTACAACAAAAATGTATTTTATTTCATTAAAAATTCAATAAACGTTTCGTAACCTTTAATATTTCAAAAATAAGTTTATTGAATTTTTAATATGCACTGAGCACTTTTTTTGCACAGTGAATTTTTGAATACATGAATTTTGAACAATACCATTTTTCTAAGGACAACTTTGATTTACTTAAAGCAAGACAAATTTGAAGTGCATTTTACAAATTCAAGTATGGTGTTATTGCATGTTTCTCAGACACGCCCACAACTCCTGAAGATCTTAAAGAAAAGCCCAGCTTCCCACTCACATTTATGACGTTCATGTGCGTTCAACTTGCTAATACCATCTTTATAAGAGGACTTAAACGCTCCATAAGTGGAAATAGCCGCTGCCTAATTATATATATATATATTGTCGTACAATAGTGCCGTTTATTCTATGATTATTACACATTTCAGAAAAGCCTTTCTCGGGCCCCGAGATGCAGATTAGCTTATGCTATACTCTTGATGTGCAATACATGTTTTTGACTGGAATCATGTTTTCTTTGTACTGTCCCAATATAAATACACTTCTAAATGAAAATAAAAGTGTGACAGGCCCTTTAGGCGTGAGTTTCTCCAGTGCAGATGAATATGAGTGACACTGAGGAGTGTGTGTGTGTGTGTGTGTGTGTGCAGAGAGGTGTTCGAGGAGCTGTCGGAGCTGGAGAAGGCCGGAGGGAACGGTGACGCTGCACGCACAGTCCTGCAGCCGCTCTAACATCCCATAATGCCCCTGACCTGAGCCAGGGTACAGCCCTCATCAGCGCTACTGAAGACCACACACACACACACACACACACCCCTCCCGAGGGCACTTCTCTCTCTCTGTGGATGCTGTAGACTTGCAGTTAGATGGATAAATGTTCTAGAAACTCATAGAGGTGCAAAATGTGTATGGGGAGATATGAATATATGAATATAGAAAGCATTTTGAGTTTCTCAAAAGGTGCAACTTCAGGATCAAAGAAGTGGCCGTTTAATTTTCTCTTTTGTTTGCCTTTAATATGAGAAGCCCCTTTGGTAAACTTATGCATTAAATATTTGAAGCGTGTTTCTCTATGAAATCTCTTTTCTTCTTCTTTCCCCTCTGCAGATTTTTAGATCCCCTTCCTGGTCTATTGCATACAGAACTTTATTCTTGTACGTGTGTGTGTGGGATGTTGCACACGGGGTGTGTGTTTCTCGTTTGATATGCAGCTGAAAATGTGGTGCAATATTTGCTTTTATATGATGCCCTACAGCGATGAGAGAGGGTCGGTTTATATTCACGCTTTCCTGACGACTGTTTGTGTTTTATTCATTTTATAAGCGTTATTCTAACGAGCTGGATGCTATTGATGATGTAGCTTGTCTTTGTTTAAAGATGGCGTCTCCGACAGACCTAGTGAAGCGGTTAGTTGTCCTGTGCAGAGCTTTACGTCGTGTAGAAAGTGTGTGTCCTGAAAGCTCGGGAGAAGCGCTCACACACTGTTGCTGGATGCCGAGAGCACCCCATGTGACTGTCTGCTGATGTTATTTATTTTAGGATGTTTATGAGTCTTGTTTCCGTGTCTCCAGTAACCACTTTATTCATGTCTTCTGTTCTGGTCTTGAGATGTCTGAGCAACAGTGCTAGCTCTACTCGAGGGCTTCGAATTCAGTCTTTGGATTCCTTGAACACATTTTAAAATAAAACTGATTTAGAAAAACGAGGGCCGGTGTGAGTCTTTAAGATTGGTTAGGAATGAAATAACAAAACGAATGCCATAGTGTGTGTCACGTGTGGGGTATGTGTATGAGTGTCATGTGTGGTGTGTGTGTGGCGTGTGTCGCGTGTCACGTGTGTGTGTGTGTGCGTCACGTGTGTTGTGCGCATCTCTTGGTGAGCGGCTGGAGCCGGCTGCCCGTGAGCCTGTTGAACTCGCTGAGGATGTAGCTCTCCTTCTGCTGCATCTGCGAGACCAGACACAGTCACTGGATAATCACGGTCAAGGACTTCAAGCAACACTCTCGTTTACTTGGACTACAATCAGATCTCACTCACTAAACAACATCTTTAGGATTTTTTTTTATTTTTTACTCAAATTACAGATGTGACCCTGGATCACAAAACCAGTCACGAGTCGCACGGGCAATAGCCAACAATACATGTCAAAATTATAGATTTCTCTTTTATGCCAAAAATCATTAGGATATTAAATAAAGATCATGTTCCATGAAGATTTTCTGTATATATTTAAAACATTTACTTTTGTGAGTGAATGCAATCACGAACATAAATGAACAACTTTAAAGGAGACTGTGTCAATGTTTCGATTTTTAATATTGCCAAATATCGTCCTATCCTAACAAAGCACACACCACTGGAAAGCTCATTTATTCAGCTTTCAGATGATTTATAAATCTCACTTTCAAAAGGTTGACCCATGTGACTGGTTTTGTGTTTAAGGTAACCAAAATACACATTACAATGTATTTAATAATATACAATTAAATACAAAGTTTACTGTGATAGAGCAGAAATGTGGATTCGGGCTGTCAGAATGGCTGAAAAGCTAAATTCATTTTTTTTTCTTAAATATTAGCAAAGTTCTAATTAGTTAAACCAACATGTATTCAGACACCTTCAACATTATCACAGTTTATGCGCTATAGTTCAGAAAATGATCATAAATATGAGCAGAACTCAGAGTTATGAACTCAGTTGATATTTCACTGGTTTTGTCCGTCCTTCTGTTAGACTCTCACACATGAATTATGTTGAATATCTGTCAGCTGATAAATGTAACTACACAATTAGAGAATACCAGTTTAGCTCCACCAGTGACCAAGCAATGCTTCATTCTGTTCAGTCTGTGTGTAAAAAGCTCCATCAGTTATTACAGAAAAACACTGAAGAAAACATGATCAGCTCAAAGTGTCCCAATCAGTTTTGGTCCTGAATTTGTATAAATGTATGAAGAGTTTTTGGGTATAATATGTCAGAGTTTACTTTATTTTGCTCTCCTCACTTACTTACATATTCCCCTTCCGACAATCCTAGGTGAAGTCCTGATTATCACACACACACACACACACACTAAAGTATGTTGTACCTCATTCCAGTCCTCTTCAGTTTCATGTCTGTATCCCAGTAAGTGGCAGATCCCATGAGCTGTGACCACCTGCACACACACACACAGAGAGAGAGAGAGAGAGTGAGCAAACCTGTACCGTGTGTGTGTGTGTGTGTAGCGTGATCAGTAAGCGGTGTGTCTCACAGTGAGAGTCTGATGCAGGTCCTGCGACGTCTCTCTGCACTGCTGCATCACACACTCCACCCCGAGGAAGATGTCCCCCAGATTATACTCGTCTCTCTGCAGGACACACGGCAGCTTCCCCGGCCTCAGGTCCTGCACACACACACACACACATCAGCCTTAGATCCTGCGCACACACACCAGCCTCAGATCCTACACACACACCAGCCTCAGATCCTACACACACACCAGCCTCAGATCCTACACACACACACACACACACATCAGCCTCAGATCCTACACACACACACATCAGCCTCAGATCCTACACACACACACACATCAGCCTCAGATCCTACACACACACACACATCAGCCTCAGATCCTACACACACACACACACACACATCAGCCTCAGATAGTGTTAGCAATTTCAGAACACTGCTTCATGAAGTTTCGGAGCTTTTACGAATGTGTTGTTCTGAATCAATGGTTCTGAGCGCGTATCAAACTGCCAGAGTCACGTGATTTAAGTAAACGAGGCTTCATTACGTCATAACTGTTTCGAAACACTTCGAAATTTCAATGGATTGAATTCAACCAGAGACAATTTATATAGAGACATGCCACTTACTCAATCCTCAATACAACTATATAGGGAAAACCACAGACATAATAAATACATAGACGCCCTATTGGCCGCTTTGGAGCGTTGCTGCGATACGTCAACGTGTCCGCCATTTTGCGGAGGGCAAGACTGAATGCAAAGAATGCAAGTAAACGGGTGAGCTGCGGTTTTCCTGGATAAAAAATAATGACGTTTACATTTATCAGCCGATTTCAGTGGTTTGTACGTGGTGTACGTTACTATTACTAATTATATAATCACCAAATACAACCAGGAAAAAATGTTCAGTCTTGTTTGTGAAAGGTAATTCCCCGAGACCTGTTTTCAATTGTGTGGCGGCTTGTACAGCCCCAAGCAGCGCACGACACAGGCATTTTTCTCAATTCCCATAATGAGAGGTATGGGCAAGCTGCCCTCCTTGATATGGCGGCGCCGTTGACGGACGCTCCAGCAGCCAATAGGGTGTCTGTGTATTTATTATGTCTATGGTTCTGACCACTAGGGTCACCATGGAGACGGTGCGCGGCACTTCTGATTCAACCGTTACAGTGTTTAACGAAGCCTCGGATCCTAAACAGAGTCGCAGTTATCTTTGTTTCTCAGAATTGTGAGATATAAACTCACAAAATTACCAGATTTTTGTATTATTCCGTGTCAGAAACAGGCTTCCACAGACACGGGCTGGTTAACGGTCACGCTCCAGCCAGCTGTCAATCACACACGTACTGTCTGCAGTCGCTGGAGAATATGAGCGTTCAGGAATCAGTGTGCGTGTGTGTGTGCGTGCGTGCGTGCGTGCGTGCGTCGCTGTACCTCATGGAAGGGGAAGGCCAGCACGTCGGTGGGCTGGTCCCGGCGCCGGTAGACCCGGTTGATGCGCTGGATCCTGCGGTTGTCCACGCAGATGATGGCCATGTCGAACCGCTGCACGCCGAATATGTGCCTCAGGATCTCCACGTCTTTGCGCATGCGCGCGCGCCTCAGAGAAACCACCGTCTGCAGGTTCCGCAGGACGAGCCCCATCCCAATCTACTGTCAGTCAACAGCACGATCAATATATGAGTGTCAGACGTATATATATATTTAGTCTACTGCTTACGGGCATATACGTTTCTAAAGTAAACATATATATATGTATGTATATATATAAAAAAGACCGGTCATTTAGATACAACTGCCATGTTCCCGACTTTGCTCTGTCCATTGATTTGGAAACTGAAAGCGCGCATGCGCCATTCGACCATTCATACATGTCAAAATAAAAGTTCTGTCTTTAAACCGTTGGATATTGTTTTCTTCTGAGTATATACTAAATATTTTAATATGAAATGATTGTCATAACAATTTAGAGTTTTTTATATACATGTGTAAAAATATATGCTTATCTTTTTCTTTGTATTTATTTCGCTTGTACTTTGACTTTTACTGTTCTCCGGAAGTAGAAACTAGGAACTTCAGACACTGTATACGCGTTCGTGTTGGAGGTCACTTTGGTTTAAAAGGTAAGTTATACTGCTATTTAACACACAACAAAATAATTTACACCGATTTATTGTAATTTTAACTTTTACACTGGATAATGCAAGCATGCGTTACTGGAAACAGCATCAGAGTCGGTGTTTGCTAGCTGTCATTAGCTGTGTCGCTTGTGTTGTTTCTGTGTGTATCTGAACACTTAAGTCACTGTTGTTAACACGACTGAACAGCTAATTATAGATTAGTACAACTTAACCGCGCATTGCAATCATTAAATATTAATTTAACCGCCATACCACTACACACATGCTTTATCCTAAATTTTAACCACACGTTTTTTAATCTTTCTTTGATGTTATACCCTTGATTCGACTCCTTCGTGAGTGATTCGGTGAGTCGAGTCACTTGAACTGGTTCTTTTAGATTGGTGACACACTTAAATATGCTGAATAAGAGTGAGAGACACTGCTCTTCTGTTTTATTTCTGCACACTGATAACTGTGAGGTGTCTTCAGCATGGGTGGGGATCATGGACACGGAAAACTGGCGATGCCGGACTACCGGGCGTGGAAGTATGAAGGGACGCCGCTGGAGATGACCCAGCAGAGGCTGGTCCGTAGAGGACTCTGGGACCCCTGGGCTCGGTGAGCACACACACACACACACACACACACACACACACACACACACACAGATATATGCGTTCCTCTCGGGAACCTGCAGCTCAAGTGATGGCCCACCCCCAGAGTCGGCTATTACATAGAAATTACGTCTGAGTTTAATAACTGATTTTTAATCATGCTAATGTGCTCAGCTTGCTTTAATACTTTCTTTTTGTACTGGCCTTTGCTTTTAAGTAAAGTATATTCTCATCTCATGGGTGAAAACAGGCAACTCACAACATAAAACTCATTTAAAGGGATAGTTCACCCAAAAATGTAAATTCTGTCATCATTTACTCACTCTGATGTCGTTCCAAACCCGCAAGACATTTGTTCATCTTCCGAACACAGATGAAGATCTTTTGGATGAAATCTGACATTTCTGATCCCTTCATAGGCAGCAAATACTTTGTGAGCAAAAAAACCCCCAAAATAATGATTTTATTTAACAATCTCTTCTGTGTCAGTATCTGATGCCGTTCACACAGTAAACACAGTGAAACGCTTCCAGGTTCTACATCAGAACGCCGGCTCGCTATTGGCCGTCTCAAGTGACCAGCATCGGCCAATAGTGAGCCGGCTTTTTGATGCACAATGAACGAAGGTCTCACGGGTTTGGAACGACTCGAGAGTATATAATTAATTACTGAAATTTCATTTTCGGGTGAACTAATCCCTTACACAGTTATTATTTTTGTTTTATTCCTATCCACAAATGTTCATTGTTCCAGATCTGACATTGTGGTCTTGCAAAATACAATGAAAGCTGTATTTCAGCATCATTACTCCAGTCTTCAGTGTCACATGATCCTCCAGAAATCACTCTAATATGAGGATCTGATGCTCAAGACACAGTTATGATTATTATCAGTGTTGAAGACAGTTGTGCTGCTTCATATTTCTGTGAAACTGTGATAGATTACTATACAAAACTGTTGAATGATGAAAAAAACGTTTCCAAAAAACTATTATGCAGCAAAAACCGATAATTAGCATATGTAATAATCATCTGTATTTTTGATCAAATAAATGCAGCCTTGGTGAGACTTCTTTCAAATTTTTGAATAAAAATATTAATATTCGTAACTTTTGGTCGGTTGTTTATGCTGCATATAGTGGGCAATTAATTCCAGGTCCCTCCTGCATATCATGATAAGAATTAGTTTAGTCTGATGGTCTCAGTTTTCTGGATCCTGCCTGTTCAGAAGAGTCTTGACCAGTGTGCGTGTGTGTGTGTGTGTGCGTGCGTGTGTGTGCGCGCGTGTGTGTGTGCGCAGGAACGAGGCGTGGAGGTTCACGGGCAGCTTCGGGGTGCCGGTCACCTTCAGAGAGGTGCTCCTGCGGGGCTTCAAGTCGGGCTTCGCAGCGTTCGCTGTGGCTCTGGCAGTGGAGTACGCGTTCTTCCCGCCCAAGAAGACCCAGCACTGATCATGTGACTGACGTGTGTGTGTGTGTGTGTGTGTGACTGAAGCCTGTCGCTGTTCCTCCATGAAGACTTCAGCTTCTAATGCCTGTGCTCATTCTTCTGTGTGTTTCCCTCCACCGGTCTGTACAATAAATACAAGTTAAATGATTTGGCCTGAGCCTGATTATTATTTATTTATTGGATTTTGTAGTAAAACCTTTAGAGCCATCAAAATTGACCTTGAAATGATATGAAATGACCACTCAGAGTAAAATATGCTTATGTACAGTAGGTATGAATGCCGGTGTCAGGATATAGATGCTGAAGGCCGTCAGTGCTATGATTTAAATGGTACTTTTTCTAACCCTAATCTAATTTCACTTCCCATAAAATCCCATTCATACTAGTGAAGATACTACAGAATATTGACGTAAAGAAAGAGGAACAGACTCATATGATATTCCTACTACAGTATTGTGGAAGTGAAACAACACTGAGGCCTGAACCCATGAATGGCACCACAGCAGACTACTTACTGTATATGATACTATTACTTCCTCTATTATATGATTAAACTATTGTGCTATTTTAAAGGCTCCTCATTTTTGCTTTGGAGTCTCTTACAGCAGCTTTAAATGCCTCCGAAGTTAAAAACTAAACACTTTAATTGTCTCATAATATATATTGCAGCATCAGCTTTTGCTGAAATTTGCTGTACAAACTATTGCATGAATCAAAATGGTCGTGTTTTCAATATTGTGGTATTGTTCAGATTGGAATTCACCTTCAACACACTGTGATCAGATAATGACAGTGCTTCAGGTACAATTTATGTCATTAAAAGGCACATTTCAACAAGTTTTTTAATTTTATTTTTAGCATTTTTTTTAATTTTTTTATTTTTTTTATTTAGTATTAACAATATAATACAACAACATCTGTTCATGCCAGGGTTGGGGTACTAAAACAGGCATACAAGACAAACAATAACCATTAAATAAAAAATAAAACAAGACCAAATTACATAAAAGGATGCAAATTAAACATATTTAGAGAGTACAAGGTCGGTCTTAATAGCCTTTCTATTTTGAAGACCTCTTACAGTGGTGTGATATTGTAAAAGGTGTTCAAAATTTGGTTTGGACTCTGCCCGTACATTTCATGTCAGTGACGTAAGAGCACGTGTCTTTCTGACACAATGGGTTTTCCACACTGAACTCCATCATTTCCTCTTTCCACATCTTTATTAACGCTATTAATAATGTGCAGAGGCTCCAGTTCAGCCCAAAGAACAGCTCTCCCGAGGTAAGCTTTATGTTTGATTCTTTTTATTTATCACAGAATATTTGAAGTTATTTACTCAATCTCCACATAAACACGGAAGCGTTTTAGGCGCGCGGTCACAAAACCTTTATCACTGAACCCGTTACAACATCATAGGACTTATCACTGTACGTTTTTAGCTAAAAGTGTGACTAAAGTTAATATAGTAAAACAGACTGTCGTCAAAAAGAATTAGGCTATAGTGATAGAAATCTTGAGGATATTAATTTAATATACGATCATACAGTGCTATTTTGACGGAAACAATGGTTACGATATTAATATTATTATTATTATAGACGAATCGTTTTATGATAGTCATGTTGATTGAAGTCATTTGAAGATATGTAAAATAAATATCCCAATATTTACCCTAGTAAAAACAAATGATTATTGTAATGTATGCTCTTAATATCATGTTATTATCCTGCAAAATACCCCGCTAAAACCAGCCTAGGTTAGCTGGTCTTGGCTAGTTTAAGCTAGTCTCCCAACTTCAGAGAGGCGGTATTAACATTAAGTGACATGGGCATCTGACGCACAGGAGCCAATGGCACATGTCACTGTACGTATTGGCACATCCGGTGGCACATCCGGTCTCCATTGGCATTGCCACTATAAATTGCCAATTTTAGTGATAATATAATAAATGTTAATTAAACGTTTTAAAGTCAGTATTTGTTTTTCTCAAACATGTCAGTTTGTGACATTGCGACAGTTGAGGAACATCTACGGGTGGTGTGTTTGTCATGTGTTTGAGTATCAAGTAGCCTACAGTAAGACAGCAGCAAACATTAAATTAAAAAAACGAGTAATCAGTCTGATGTCGATATAAATAATTAGTGGATAATTTATATAATATAGGCTATATAATATATAAATATTATTGAGCTATAATTTATGTAAGTAAATTATTTACTAATTATTTATATTGATATCAGACAGACTCTGATTACTTTGTTTTTGCTTATACTCATCTGGCTTTAATATTTTACAAATACATTTAAGGAATTGTGCAATAAGAAATAAACCAATTTTTATAAATCTGAACATGCATTCCTTCTGTAGATGTCATATCGTCACATCTACATAATGCTCCTGTTGACAGCGGCTACGCTACTGGAGGGATCCCCCCTTTTTTATTTAAGTTTTGCTACCCTTTTACTGTACTTGCTAGTTGCTACTCAAACTAACGACAAATACACCACCCGTAGTCCGTAGATGTTCCTCAACTGTTGCAAGTTTTAGGTTATTTTGTGCTGGCCAGTGTGGACTTACTGACATCTACTGGTGTGCATGCAGCATCATGCGAAAATAAAGGTTACAGTAGCCTATGCGGCTCTTAATGCGCTATAGTAACTTCTGATTTATTCCTTGTGTTTCCTAGGATGGGCAGTTTGCGAGATCAACAACATTGGCATTATATTTAACATTCAGTGGCTTATATGCCAAAAAAAAAATACTTTAAAATTTTTATTGATTTTTTTTTTTGAGTGTGTTTTTCAGAAGGATAGGCTACCTTTTTTAAAGTCTAATTGTGAAAGTAGCCTGGGGAATGACCCATCTGTCTCATTACACTCTTAAAATTAAAGGTTACAAAATAGGGGTCTTAGAAGAACCATTTTGGTTCCCAAAAAACCTTTTAGTGAATCGTTCTAAAAAGAACCATTTTCTGAGATGATTTGGGCTCGTTCCACCTAGTGTCAGTTCAAACATCCAAAAGTCAATTTTTTATTAACTTTGAGAAAGGTTTGCGTAGATAAATAATCATTCTGTTAAATTTAATGTAATGGTTCTTTATCTGCATCATTGACTCCCATTTTGAACCATTTTGTTCCACAAAAGTTGGAAAAAGTTCTTTAGATTATTAATATGTTCAAACATTTTTTAAGAACGATTCACTAAAAGTTTTTTTGGGAACCAAAAGTGTTCGTCTATGACCCCTATTTTGGATCCTTTATTTTTAAGAGTGTGGATGCAAATAGCTACTCTACACCTCTCTCAATGTGGTTCATTTACTGACATCGGGTCTTAAAGTCATGGTGAGTGTTTGTGCTCCTCAGCGTGTGTTTGCAGCAGAATGTCGGGCCTGTCCCACACCATCAGTCAGATCACAGAAGAGCTGAGCACAGACGAGTGCAAGCGTATCTCGTACCTGTGTGGAGGTCTGGACCCCGACCGCTTCTCTGCAGACCCCAGAGGAACACTACACACACAGCTGAGCCAGACCCGGGTGGACTGTGTGTTTCTGATGGAGCTGGTTCTGAAGATCAGGCGCTACGATCTGCTGAGAGAAGTGCTGAGCACCAGCAAGAGCTCGGTCGAGGGCATGCTGAGGAACCGCCAAGCCGTGCCAGAATACAGGTGAAGCTTTCATTCGAGATCCACTGATGCGCAGACGAGGGTGTTTTAAAGGGGCGGGTGATCGTGATGTCACTTTTCTAACTGTAGTTAGTGTGTAATGTTGAAGTTGAGCATAAACAACATCTGCAGAGTTACAACACTCAAAGCTCAAAGCAAAGCGAGATATTTGCTTTTAAAGAAATCGCTATTTAAGGACTTCAACAAACGGCTGGTAGGGACTACATGAGCTTACTCCTGGGTTAGTAGTGACACCTGAAATTTGCATAAACCCCGCCCCCAGAACACGATTTATAGATGATCAAGACAGAATATGCTAATCAATGACTAGAAGATAGTTAACTCATCAGGAACATAAATTCATCAACTAATCGTTCAGAGACGTCCTGTTGCTTCTACATGTTGTCACTTCTTCTCGAGTCTCTCCATCTTTGTCTGACTCCGGTTTGAACATAAAAGGCTAAAAGTTTTAGAAATTTTCAGTGCATGTCTGTGCACACACACACACACACACACACACACACACACACACACACACACATGTTTACTTAGCTATCTAAATGGGGACATTCCACAGACGTAATGGTTTTTATACTGTACAGACTGTATATTCTGTCCCCTTACACTAACCCTACCCCTAAACCTCACACACACACACACTAACCCTATCCCTAAACCTACCCATCACACACTCACACACACACACACACACACACTAACCCTATCCCTAAACCTACCCATCACACATTCACACACACACACACACACACACACACACACACACACACACACACTAACCCTATCCCTAAACCTACCCATCACACACACACACACTAACCCTATCCCTAAACCTACCCATCACACACACACACACACACACACACACACACACACACAGACACTAACCCTATCCCTAAACCTACCCATCACACACACACACACACACACACACACACACACACACACACACACACACACACACACACACACACACACACACACACACACACACACACACACACACTAACCCTATCCCTAAACCTACCCATCACAGGAGACATTCTGCATTTTTACATATTTAAAAAACCTTTTATTACTTTATTTTTAAACCTGATTTACAAATGAGGGCGTCCCTAAAGGGAGTTTTTGGGTGATTTTGTCAGGTTTTGGTCACTTCTGGGTACAAATTTGTCCCCAAAATATAGTTAAGTGGGTACACACACACACACACACACACACACACACACAAGCTCTTGTAGCTCCGCCCCCTGTGCCGGGAGCAGCAGCTCATTTGCATTTAAAGGGACACACACAACAAATTAGCATTTTTGCTCACCCTCAAAAAGTGACCATTTTTAACATGCTATAAAAATATCTGTGGCGTATTTTGAGCTAAAACTTCATATACACACTCTTGTAAAAAGTGTCATTATACCACCCTTTAACGTGTGTGTTCAGGTCGCTGATGGCTGATGTCAGCGAGGACATGGACACCGAGGACCTGAAGTCATTGGCATTCTTACTCAGAGGCACTTTACCGAAACAAAAACTGGAAAACGCCCAGGTACGTCGTATTTCTGGCGTTGTTCTTCAGCTTTTTGCTTTTGGATTTTTCATGTGTGGAGCTGATCTGTATTTGCAACTATTTGCAGAGTTTTTTAGACATTGTAGTGGAGTTGGAGAAACTGGACCAGCTCTCCAGTGAGAAGATGGACTTTATTGAAGGATGCCTGAGGTCCATTCACAGGACTGACCTGGCGAAGAAGATCAGCCGCTTCCAGCACTCAGGTGGGCATTGCCGTCAGGCTAACCAGCGTTCGTCGTGTTGATGTTTTCTTAGATTTAAAGTGCCACTATTATGCGTTTTTGGAATATTATTTTCCATGTAGTGTGTAAAAGAGCTTTTGTGAAACAAAAAAGTTTGATTCATGTCGAGAGGACGGTGTTTTCTGCTGCCAAAGCAAATCCACCGTGATGAGATTGATGCGGTAAAACCGACACCGTCGTTACTGTCCGTATCACTGTGATCAAGAGCTGAGGGTTTGTTTGGTTTCCGACCAATCACAGCAGACTGGGTCATCTGACCAATCAGAGCAGAGACGACTCTCAGAGAGGCGGGGTTTAGAGACTGAATCCTTTATCAAACGTTTCAGACACTGAGAAACGAGCCGATGATGCAGTGGATATTATACGAAAATTAAACTGTTTTTTGAACTGGGATGCATGTAAAGCTTGTAAAAAATTAGGAGCTTTTAAAATAGCATAATAGAGGCACTTTAACCGTAAAATAGAGTAAGATAACACAGCAAGTTTTATTATTAAGCCTTTATTATTTGACATCTCCTGTATAATACCTGTAGCTCAAACAGTAGAGCGCCTGCAACGCCAAGGTCATGGGTTCGATTCCCAGGGAGAGCAAGAACTGATTAGTATGTAAATGTGTCCCTTGAAATGCAAAGCGTCTGCCAAATGACATTCATTCATCACATGACATTCTTACTACATCATTGTGGAATGTGGAAGTGAAACTATCATGTGATTGAAATACATTTACATTTTATGCATTCAGTTCCTCTTCTTTACGTCTATATTTGTTACTAGTATGATTGGGGATTTTAGGGGAAATGTAATGATTGGATTTGGTTTCCTTTCTAAACTAACTGAGATGTGCTGTTTCAGCTGTAATGACCAATGCAGCGTGTCCTCCAGAGCGTCCTCAACACTTCAGACCGCCATCGGTGAGATTCACTTCACTTCGTCTTACAGGACTCATGCAACACGTTTCAGTGTTAGTCAGTCTCGCTGTTCCTGTCATTCACAGCCGCACGCCTCATTCAGTCTCTCATCGGCTTCCTGTAAAGTGAGGCAGATGCACAAATTCTGTGGTGAGTTCAAGGAAATACCACTCAAAAGTTTAGACAACCCTCATTCTGTCTCAAGGCTTCACATTTTCCAGTGACGTCACAAAAAACATGAACTATGAAGATAAAAAAAGTCACTATGTTAAGTCACCACCCTTTATCTAAGGCACAGATTTGCAGTTCATATTATCTACACTATAACAAAAGAATCATAGAGAAAAGAGAATCATTGAGAAAAAAAAGAATCATTGAGAAAAAAAGAATCATTGAGAAAAAAAGAATCATTGAGAAAAAAAGAATCATTGAGAAAAAAAGAATCATTGAGAAAAAAAGAATCATTGAGAAAAAAAAAAATCATTGAGAAAAAAAGAATCATTGAGAAAAAAAGAATCATTGAGAAAAAGAATCATTGATTTCTTGAATGTTAGAGTTCTTCATGGAACTATCGATGCCATTAAAGAATCTTTATTACTAAGAGTGTATTATGTAGCATAATACATATGTCTTTTTTAATCTTTTCTTATAGATAAGCAGCCAACAGTGAAGAAGGGGCTGCCTATCTCTAGCTCCCGCTGCCAGGTCTTTGTTTTTCCTGTTTTTATGATGTATATAGTATGATTTCTCCTATGAATTAGAAACGTGTTCTCCGATCATATGCTTTAAAGAGATACTATATTTAGTGTATATTTAGTATATATATATACACATACAAAATAATTATACACAGTATAATAATAGTATATAAATATTTATAGAAATACATACACACGCATGTATGTATTTAAGAAAAATTTGTCATTTATATATAAATATTTATTTGAATATATAATATAAATTATGTATATATATATACAGTATGCAAATATTTATTTTATATAGACATGCATGTGTCTGTATTTGTGTGTGTGTGTGTGTGTGTGTGTGTGTGTGTGTGTATACACATATATACACAAAATAATTATACACAGTACACACACACATATTATGTAAACACAAACCTTTATTTTGGTTGCGATTAATCGTTGCCCAGAACTAAATATATTTGTTCAATACAAGGAACATCGATGGTCGAAGAAATGTTGGGTTTTATTCAAACAAACGGTTAATTTTATAACTTGACCATATGCAAAATAACTTCAAAATACAGAGTACTAGTGTTGTTGTTGTTGTTAATTTAGGTTATCAGCTTGTAGACTGAAGTACAGTTTTGCATGTAGGATCATATTTTGTTCATTCCAGTCACTTTAAAGATGTTCAACAGAGCAATACTCACATAGACATTATTTCCCAGTAAGACTTTATGGTGGCAGACTCCTAATATAAGCGCGTGTGTGTGCGAAGGAAGGATTGTTGTCACGTGTATGATGTGTGTGTGTGTTGTCTGATGTCTAACAGGAGGAAGTGTACAGTATGACGGGCGCCAGAGGAGTGTGTGTAATCATAGACTGTGTCGGCACTGAAGGAGGTGAGGGAGAATCACTAGCACCATCAGCAGTGTCACGTGATCTTCAGAAGTCACTCTAATATGATGATCTGATGCTCAACAAACACTTATGATTATTATCAGTGTTGAAAACAGTCAGTTCAGATTTCTGGAAACTGGATTATTGAATGAATCGAAAGATCAAAACAACAGCATTTCTTTGAATTATGAATCTTCTATAACATTATGAATGTCTTTACTGTCACTTTTGATCATTTTAATGCATCCTTGCTGAATACAAATATTAATTTCTTATTTCTATTGGCCCCAATTTTTTGAAAAGTACAGCAAATTCTATGATTAATCAGTCAGTGTTTTTAATCACTCTGGTAATATTTTAAGGGATGCACCGATATGAACATTTTTCGAACCCTAACCCAAAATGTTAGACAGATAACCGATAATTCTTCATATAACCGTTATGTTGGCCGATTAATCTTGATCCAAATTTTTATATCATTTTTTAGATCCTGATTACAAAAACAAAAGTCTCACCATTAAAATCCATGTTCCAAACACACAATTATAATGTTCTCATGGTTTTATGTCGATATGACAGACTTGAAAATATTTCCTCTTTTGAAGTGATTCCAATCATATTTCAAGCAATTGAAACCCATCATGGTGAACAGTGCATAACTGAAGGAAATTATCCATTATTTATAGCCTTTAATATATCAACCAAATTTTCTTATCAGGCCGATAATGATAACATTAAAAATTAACATAAATCGTGCGATAGTGATATATTGTGCATCACAAAATATTTTTCATATGTATGTGTTTCAATTTTGAAACCGTTAGTATAAAAGTGCTATCCAAAACTTGCTATTGTATTGTTGGTAAATGTTTCTTTTCATTGCACAAACATTTTTTTTTTGTTATGAGAACTATAGATAACTATAACGATAAAGATATAGTTCTGAAGATCTTTCTAAATATAAACACACAGCTCTCGCAATAACTCTCAGAGAAACGACATCGTTGGAATCACGATTTTTTTATCCAGCCGATAAACAATTAAAAACAATGACAGCCAATCAGAATCCACCAGCCTTCAAAGAGCTCGAGCAGACGCTAAAACTGCAACATGCTTATAATTAATAATTAACAGAACGTTTGCTAATGTAGTTATGCTTATGATTTCATTTGCAGTTCTCAATCCACACGTTTTTATCCGCATTAAGTGACAGCGAATGAAAAACGCCTTATGGAAACAGTCAAATTCGATTGAATTTCATGAATATCGACTCAAATGAAATACGATCGGTCTCATCGGATGCTGATGGAAACGTTATTATGGCGCGTTGTAAAACTTTGTTCGCAAATGCTGGCTTGAATGTTGTGCAATTCGGTGAGAAAACTAATGGAAACACCTTAACATGTCTCAAATCAATTCAATACACCAATTTGATCGCAAAACAGGATGTGACGTCATTACGCACAGGTTTTTATCCGCTTTAAAGCCATTTGATGGAGACACACTTTCACCCGCTTTATTCGCATGAGGTACTTCAGATCATTGAATTGACGAGTGGACGGAAGCATGGCTATAGAAGAACCTGATCAGCTCTAAAACGAACCCGTTTTTCTTAGTGTGACGAACATTTAAAGGTGAGTGTGTAGAAGTCCATCAAAGTGCATCCATCCATGATAAAAGTGCTCCACACTGGGGTTAATAAAGGCCTTCTGACGAGAAGCAGCGCTGCGTTCGTGTAAGAAAAATATCCATGTTTAAAACTTTATCGACTTCCAGCAGACGTCACTGTGTCCGTGTTTTATTCACTGGCTTTAGCTAGCTTTGCACGAAGAACAACATACAGGGTTCGTACAGATACTGTCAAATAAAAATTTTTTAGTTTTCAAGGACTACAATCAGAGATCTCACTAATCAATAAATATCTTTATTACCTTCAGATTCTAAGAAAGGTAAATAAACCAATAAAAAAAAAACGGTACAGCTAAAGTGCAGCAGATGCAATGACTGCGGTGACTTTAATCGTGGAAAGGATACTGTATTTATTTTTGTTTTATCAATAAAATTAAACACTAATTTTGCATATATTGTCTTTCAATAATTCAAGCGCTTTTCAAGTACCTTTTCATAAATATGTCTGTTTTCAAGGGTTTCCCAGGACTTAAATTTCAAAAAGTCTACTTCAAGCACTTTGAACCCTGAACATAGTGCCGAAACGCGTTTGTCCGTTCAGGGCCACCGTAGAAACGTGTGGATGTAAGGGGACCTGCGGTGTGTGTAGACAGAAATGCCTCATTCTAAGCTAATAAAAACATAACGGTTCATTAAGTAACGTCTTTATACACCACTGAAAACATAGTTATGAATATGATATTGCATTTCTGTAACAGATCCTCCTAAATATCACACAATGCACCTTTAAAGAACCTTTTGTGGAATGAATGAATGTAATTAAAGGTCCTTAACGGAGCCATCGCTGCCAATGAAGAAGCTTTATTTCCCCGGACTCTAATGAGTGTTTCCGCCACAGATGAGCTGGAGCAGACGTTCCAGGCGCTGCGCTTCAGTGTGACGGTGCGCCGGCTGCTGAGTCTGCGCGAGGTCGTGTCCACGCTGAGGGAAGTGTCCCGCCAGCAGGAGCTCCACAGGACGTGTGCGTTCATCTGCTGCATCATCAGCCGGAGCCGCTCCTCACTCCTGCTGGGCACCGACCCGCTCGCTCCGGGGCTGAGCCTGGACACCCTCCGCACACTCTTCAGCTCTCACTCCTGCCCCGGCCTGGCCGGCAAGCCCAAGCTCTTCTTCATCCAGAGCTACGAGGAGTGTGAGGTGTGTGTGGGGCAGGGGGACGGAGAGCTGGAGACCGACGGGCCGGTGTCCTGGTGCCGGTCCAGGACGCTCCCGGTGGACGCTGATGTGTTCTGGAGCCACTGCTGGACTAACGGACACCAGCTGGAGACGCCCGGCCACCGGTCCGTGTACCTGCGGGCCCTCAGAGCCTCCCTGACCGAGGCACAGAAGAGGTGAGGCGCTCTTATTTACAGGCCTGTGACGAGATCTCCCCGTGTTAAAGCTGCAGTCGGCAAGTCTGGCAGATTGAGTGGACTTAGGCAACATTTTGAATGTTTACAACTCTCGTGCCCCTCCCCCACTATCAACGAATACCCCCCACCGAGTTCGTGCTCGTCAGTGCGTGTCCTGCCCAACTAGTGCTAACTTTAGCTATCCATACCAACACATTTGGGCAAACACACTTAGATTACTAACATAACACGAAGAAATTAAGTAACTGGTTGATAAAGCACAATTACCTGTCGAGAAGAAATGTAGCAAGCTCTGCCTCCAGCTTGAACCCAATTAAATCACGTAAATCTCTCCACCTTTCAAATGCCGATCCGATGTTGATCCTGGTTTTATTACGGGCACGGTCACTTTCTTTCTTTACTTCTTTCTTTTCAGCAGGTGTTCTCTTTTCCTGTGTTGTTTTTGACCTCCTAGCTCTTGAGGTTAACTGAGGAATTTGAATCTTTTCCGCCATCACTCTTCGTTACTGCGCGAACTTCAGGCGTGTGCATGTGATTGTAACGTGTGCGAGGGGTGGCGTGTGCACGGCCTGTGATTGGCCGTCAGATCTCACACCCCCTGCGCTGATTGGACACGATGAACTGGGAGCGGTGGATTTTTGCAAAACAAATAACAGCTCCAGCTCGGGTTTTTTCCTAAAACCACTTTATTTATGTTGTTCTGTCGGATTATAGTGTCGATTTCGCTGAATATGATCAAAAATATTTTGCCGATGGCAGCTTTAAAGGAAGACGACAACTTTTTGGGACTTTAGCTTATTCCCCGTATCCCCCAGAGTTGGATAAGTCCACACAGACCCTGTTCCTCTCCGTGCGTGCCGTAACTCTGTCTGATCGATAGTGCGGCGCCTGTAGCTTTAGATGAATGGCAATGAATCTGTTAATTTAACCAATCAGAAAATCAGTCCGATTTAATCAGCCAATCAGATTTCGCTTTGACTGCACCGGGGCCAGCTAGCAGGCGTACAGTAACGTCGGCATTTGCACGTCCTTTGATTGGATGTTCAGAGCGCGTACTATCACTGGTAGTCAGCTAGCTAACCGCATCTGTAGCGAACGGCCTAAACTCAAATATAATCCTGTAGATTTAATAGTTTTTCAACCCACAAATTAATGTTTCGTAGCAAGTTCAGACCTACCGGAAAAAAGTCCTTATTCATCCTGAGCTTAACGCAGAGTCACGGCACACTATTCGATCTGTCCGGGTAAAACCAGAACTGACTAATGTTTGCCACGAATGGGTTTGAAGGCAAAAGTCCCGCTGATGTCATTGATTTCCTTCAAATCTGTGTGAGAATGGGTCAGCGGTGCACATCTTCATGTGTTGCGGAGACCGTCCCTGTGTCCACGGCTTCTGTCGAGCGGCTCTCAGCCCTAAAGCGGAGTAAAAACTCATGCCAGAGGCATGACGGGACTCGACTCCGCTTTAGCCTCATAGAACAGACTCATTGTTGGAACTGAAACGCACAGAAAACCTGAACAAGAGGAATTGAGCTCTTCTTGAGGAAAGAAATAATGGATTTTGTGTAAAAAATAATCAGTAGTTTTGGTGAGTATAATGCCCCCGTTTTTTCAGTGGTGAATATGATTTTCTTCTTAATTTTCCTTTTAAATTTATGATCGAAACTTCATTTTTCCAAACATTGACACTATTGTAAAGTCTGAAAAGGTATTGTAACCCCTGAACGACAAGTCAAGGGAGGCTCCGTTTCTGAACTTATAATGGGAACGCAAGAACCACTGTATTGCCGAACTCACTCGCTCGTTTCTCTCTACCGGCCGTTCCCCAACTCCCCGCATTAACCCAACAACTGCCGGTGCAAATAACAACAGCAATTTCACAACAGTTATAGAATCTGAGCGCTGCTACACTATTAAAAGTGATTCATTTAGGTATTACACCACTGAAGGCCTAGGTGTGAAACGCACGGCCCGCCACTGTTTAACCGTATACACACTGGGAACTATATTCTCAGAAGGCGAAGCACTGCTGCTTGGGCGGAGTGATTTGCTCGCAGCGCCTGAGAAGCAACGCCTGGGAATATAGTTCCCAGTATGACGTGCTGTACGTCAGAACGTAGGCTCACTATTGGCCCTTTTTACAAGATGTAAAATAAGTCTCTGATGTCCCCAGAGTGTGTGTGTGAAGTTTTAGCTCAAAATACCCCACAGATATTTTATATAGCATGTTAAAATTGTCTCTTTTAAGGGTGAGCAAAAATGCGTTGTTGTGTCCCTTCAAGAGTTTCAAGAGCTTGTGTGTGTGTGTGTGTGTGTGTGTTTACCTCTGAATACCTCTTTTCAACATGGACTCACCCCCTTTGTTGTGTTAAGGGGTTTATGTAAATTTTAGGGTTGGTGATGTCACTACTAACCCGGGAGTAAGCTCATGTAGTCCCTACCAGCCGTTTGTTGTAGTCCTTAAAAACTATTTCTTTAAAAGCAAATATCTCGCTTTGCTTTGAGCTTTGAGTGTTGTAACTCTGCAGATGTTGTTCATCCTCAACTTCAACATTACACACTAACTACAGTTAGAAAAGTGACATCACGATCACCCGCGGCTGATATTTCCTGCTGAGGTGAAGGTTTCTGCAGCGCGAGTCAGGCAGTTGACGCTGTTCTCTCTCTCACACACACACACACACACACACACGCACATGCACACACACACACACACACACACACACACACACTCACTTCTCACGCAGTAAATCAAGGATTTGATCTTACAATTTTGCCATGTTATTATACTCACTTTGCTGGGGAAGTTTGTGTCTGCCAAATCTGTCCAGATTCAGGCCGTTTACACGAAGGGAAAACGCAGATATTCCCCTGCGGTTTGGCCTCTCATTTACACGAAAACCCCGTGTTTATCGCAGAAAACGATTATTTCTAAAAACTCCGGCCAAAGTGGAGATTTCTGAAAACGCCGGTTATGTGTGGTCGTGTCGACTGGGAGAAACGGGGTTTTAGGTTCTCTTGTAGATCCTGATTGGCTTGCATGGCGTATTTATGCGGGTTAAACGTGGCCTTAGTGCAAACTCGAGTCATCGTGATATAATGAATACAGACACTAGTGATGGCAAAATGAGGCTCTCTGAACCACTGAGACCTCGCAGCCCATTGCTTCACCCAAAGGTTCATTACTCGAAGCTCCATTCAGCATTGCTCACTAGTGACACCTAGCTACTGTGCAAAGAAGTAGCAGATAAACGAATTAATCCTGAACCAATGACCTGAGCAGACTTATGATGTCTGTATACCCCCCCCCCACCACCACACAAACACACACACACACACACACTTCTGTTTAATTAATTAATTAATTTATTTTATTATCACTATTAATGTCTGTAACCGTTCATTTGCAATAATAAAAAGACCTGAGCAGACATTTGTCCATTGCCTGGGTATAAAATACAAACCCGATTCCAAAAAAGTTGGGACACTGTACAAATTGTGAGTAAAAAAGGAATGGAATAATTTAGAAATCTCATAAACTTATATTTTATTCACAATAGAATATAGATGACAAATCAAATGTTGAAAGTGAGACATTTTGAAATGCCATGCCAAATATTGGCTCCTTTTGTATTTCATGAGAGCTACACATTCCAAAAAAGTTGGGACAGGTAGCAATAAGAGGACAGAAAAGTTAAATGTACATACAAGGAACAGCTGGAGGACCAATTTGCAACTTATCAGGTCAATTGGCAACATGGTTGTGTATAAAAAGAGCCTCTCAGAGTGGCAGTGTCTCTCAGAAGTCAAGATGGGCAGAGGATCACCAATTCCCCCAATGCTGCGGCGAAAAATTGTGGAGCAATATCAGAAAGGAGTTTCTCAGAGAAAAATTGCAAAGAGTTTGAAGTTATCATCATCTACAGTGCATAGTATCATCCAAAGATTCAGAGAATCTGGAACAATCTCTGTGCGTAAGGGTCAAGGCCGGAAAACCATACTGGATGCCCGTGATCTTCGGGCCCTTAGACGGCACTGCATCACATACAGGAATGCTACTGTAATGGAAATCACAACGTGGGCTCAAGAATACTTCCAGAAAACATTGTCAGTGAACACAATCCACCGTGCCATTCGCCGTTGCCGGCTAAAACTCTATAGGTCAAAAAGAAGCCATATCTAAACGGGAACCAGAAGCTCAGGCGTTTTCTCTGGGCCAAGGCTCATTTAAAATGGACTGTGGCAAAGTGGAAAACTGTTCTGTGGTCAGACGAATCAAAATTTGAAGTTCTTTTTGGGAAACTGGGACGCCATGTCATCCACACTAAAGAGGACAAGGACAACTGTCACACACACAGTTAATTAATTATTCAGAAAATATTTGGATAGTGACAGTATGAACAACAAAAGTAACAGTGTTGTACTGTGTTGAGTGCAGTGCTTATGGTGGAGGGAGTGTAATAAAGTAAACTGCAACAGAATAATCTGAATAGTCTGGGGTGGGAAAAGTTAAGAATCTTTTTTTGGGGGGTGGGGGGGGGTTGTACAGTGCAGTTACTAGTTTTAGTGCAGTGTTGTGCTTATGGGACTGGGGATATAGTGGAGCAAACTGCAACACTGCAGTTTGGGGTAGGTGAAGAAAGGATTACAATAGATTTTTATTGAGAAACAAAACAATTTTCAAGAGTGTGTTGGGGTTTCGACAATTCATCTTCTTGGACAAAACCTCTCCAGCCTTGGAAAATATCCTTTCACAAGGAACAGAGGATGCAGGGGAACATAAAAATGCCAGTGCCAGCTGGTATAAATGAGGATACTGATGCTCCTGTTGAGGCCAGACGGGGAGGATCTCCTCTTTCTTACTGGCTCCATTACCAGGAAAAAGGAAGAGTCACAAAAACCAAACAAATCCAAAAGGGGAAACCAAAACAAAAAGCATTCCAGTCCAAATCCAAAAATCCAAAGCAATCGAAATAATCTTATCTAATTAATATAACAAGGGTATAATATAGCAACGATAATTAATAATAACAATATACTATAAGTATTCTAACTTGATAGACTGTAATAATATACAGCCCTAACAAAACATATGACACAATAACGACAATGACAATGAGAGTTCTCTAACTCTCTGACACTGCTACAACTGCTTCTACTACTCCTGACAACAGCCACAAGATGGCACGAGTATCGAACCGAACCCGCTTTATCCGGAAGCGACACTCAAACCGAACCAATGACGTTTCCACACAAACCGAGGCCTCGTTTGTCATTAGTCACGTGATTTTCACGTTAACAACACAAGCCTCGAATCGCGGCTTCATCTGGCACGCCCATTTTTTCTCGTCACAATCTCCGATGCCTCGCTTCTAATGTCACATCACTAACATAGACCGTATAGCGGCGACACAGCGTTTATCTGCCTTATTATCGTCACTACGCAGCATTCACGCCACGGTGTGCTCGTTCAGTTGCAATGAAGAAATAGCGAAGATTAAAAAGCATTTGGTGAATGAAAGTACATCATCATCTTCCAGCATCATAGATCGTTCTGGTGTTCTCTGTATTGATCTGTCCACCTAAACACATATTTAGTGACGAGGATGAGAGAGGAAGACGAGGTGCTGGATCACAGGATGCTGTTTGAATAAGAAATGAATGTATAAAATCTACAGTTAATTATATATATATATATATATATGTATGTATGTATATGCAGTGACGTAGGTAATCTGATTCATTTCTTTTATCATTTTTTATTTTTCTTGGCTAGTAGAAGTTCTGAATGACTTGTTTCTTCAAAATGTTTTTTGGTGAATGAAACAGTTCATCTCAAACCCTGCATGTTATAATTCATAATGTACATACATTGAATAGGATTACATTATTGTTCATTTAAACCACATGTTTAATTGCTTTTCATACTTAATTTGATTGAAAATGCAACAACAACAAAAAAGGTCTGCACTGTAAAAATACTTTGATACAAACAGGAGATAAAGAAACGTGTCTTTGCCTTCGTCAGGGACACTTTCACTTCTTCAGATAACTCCACTTTAACTCCACCGGGACTGGATTACATACTTTATTTGATCCAATTGTAATTCCCTCATTGTTATTGTATATGTATTTAAAGTCATTTTAAAGGCTATTGTTCACTTAGGTCTATTTTTATTACCACAAAACATTTTACTTGATAAATCGCCAAAAGTCGATAACTAAAATAACCCTGAGTGACAGCCCAGATTAGATCACACATTTGTAAATGCTCCTGCATTGTTTTCATTTTATGACTTTCAGTTAGAATATTTTTCCAGTCACATTTCATCATTGAAGATTTCTTAAAAGTAGTGTTGAAATCTGGCGTCTCGTGACTATTGTAGCTGCAGGTCACGTGACTCTGCATGGCAGTGCTCAGTGTTATTGCTCTTACACGAGTTCATGCGTGACATCTCAGGCCAGTTTTGTAAGGAACAATTCTCATATTGTTAGAAAAATACTGCTATTATATGTATTTATTGGCATAAAGGAAGTTTAATATATTGTTCTTTCAATACAATAATTTCATTTGGGTTTTTATATTTATTACTATTAGTTTTTACATGCAAATGTATTCATTTTCCATATGTTTATTGTCATACTGTGTGCTTATATGTCCGTCCCTCTTGAGTTATTCCAGTAATGCGGTCACAATTGCTCCAATAATTCAACGGCCCGGAGCCTCGAAACATTGTTCTCGGGTTTTATTTCAAGACATTTGTCATGTTCTTGCCTTTAAAACTCACTGTGTGTGTGCAAGATGTTATTCGTTGATCTCTATGAAGCGTTCTGGGATGTATTCGGCTATAACTGCTGTGCTTCTGTTTCAGGAGGACTCATGTGGTAGACATGCACATGGCGGTGAATCGTGCCGTTTATGAACACAACAGCAGATCTGCTGAATCATCATACGGGATCAATCTGAGACACACTCTCAGGAAGAACCTGTATCTGGCATGAACCCTTACGTTCAAGTGAAGGTCCATGATTATGCCTGAACATTTGAATAATGATCATCATCATAATGATGTTGGTATGAATTGTATCAATTATGATGTGCAATGTGTCAGTGAATATCTCTCAGGTTGTGTGACTGTAGTTTGCTATATTGTCCACATGTGGGCGGTGTCGTCGTGCGGTAACCTTTGGGAACACAAATTGTTATTTGTTTGTAATTAAGAAGACCAATCAGGTGACATGTTTCAAAAGCACCCTTATTTAAATAATTTAATTGAATGCTTTATTTGTTTGAAGTGGTAAACGTCCAAACAGTAATAACTATTTGAAAACTGATCATAAAACTGTACGACTCATGATCAAAATCTCAGCATTTATAACTTTTTAGATGTGAATGTTTAGATTTTTATATGTTGCTATTATATAAGATGCCAATATTTTAGTAGTGTTATTTATTGTCATAAAGAAAATATACCAATTTTTGCTGTGTTATTATGGTTTTTTTCTTGATACAGCAACACAAATCCAGTATGTTTGTGTTTAAGATTGTAAACCGTGTGAGTAGAGGAGGATATTTAATACTCAACCCTGTTAGCATCATAAACTCTGCCATAATTACATGGTTAAGATGTAAAGCGTGTCAGTAGAGGAGGATATTTAATACTCAACCCTGTTAGCATCATAAACTCTGCCATAATTACATGGTTAAGATGTAAAGCGTGTCAGTAGAGACTCAGCCCTGTCAGCATGAGGTTGTACGTCAGTAGCTTATTATTGAGAAGTGGATGTGTAGCATCATCGCCATGACTTTGAGCATGAAGCTAATATGGCTAAATGAACTAAAATTGCTCGTTACTGTCACAACACTGTGTTATAAAGACAAAGATGAAGGAAAACTGAGTTTAATAAATCCATCCCGAGAACAGCAACACAGACCATATACTGTAATAAACACGAGACTCGACCCCAATGAACACACTCACAGGAACTCAAGGCCATCAACACAAACACCTGAACTGAAAGATGAACCACATGAATAACCTCCACGTTACACTCAACTCGGAAACAGCAAACTGAAACCAGTCTACATGTTATTTAGTGAGTGTGTGTGAGAGAGAAAGAGTGTGTGTGTGTTTGTGTGAGTGAGAGTGTGTGTGTGTGTGTGTGTTTGTGCGTGTGTGTGTGTGAGTGAGAGTGTGTGTGTGTGTGTGAGAGAGAAAGAGTGTGTGTGTGTTTGTGCGTGTGTGTGTGTGAGTGAGAGTGTGTGTGTGTGAGAGAGAGAGTGTGTGTTTGTGTGTGTGTGAGAGAGAGAGTGTGTGTGAGAGAGAAAGAGTGTGTGTGTGAGTGAGAGTGTGTGTGTGTTTGTGTGTGTGTGAGTGAGAGTGTGTGTGTGTGTGTGTGTGAGAGAGAGAGTGTGTGTTTGTGTGTGTGTGAGAGAGAGAGAGTGTGTGTGTGTGAGAGAGAGAGAGAGAGTGTGTGTGTGTGTGTGTGTGTGTGCGAGAGAGAGAGTGTGTGTGTGTGTGTGTGTGAGAGAGAGCGAGAGAGAGTGTGTGTGTGTCTATATGTTCACAATAAGTACAGTCGTGTCAATTGATAATTTTGAATGTTTTAGTGTTTAATGTTAAAGGTCAAAGCGCACGACAATAAAGTTACTCTCTTAATCGCTTCTGAAACTGATTCTCACTTCCTGTTGCAAACCAATGTAACACATTTGCATATTCCAGAATGGTCTTGATTGGCTAACAGCGTCTCTTTTTGCCCCGCCCTCAACACGGTATTTATATATCTGGATCTGGAAATTTTAGTTAGTGTTGTTCATGGTCGCGAAGACGCTGCAAACCACTTTCCTGCACTTCAATAGGATGAGACTCCGCAGAATTGATACGTTTAAATATGTCCGCCAATCGTGTATTACTGTGTACAAAAGATTAGGAAAACACAGAGCTGAAATTCAGGTATGCTAATGAGCCTTTGGTTTTTTATTTAACACTGCTTATACAGCTTTCGACCAATCACAGCAGACTGGCCATGTTACCAATCAGAGCAGAGGAAGCTCCACAAGAGGCGGGGTTTAGACAGAACCTTTGACTAAAACCTTTACAACTCCTGAGAAATGTGTTAAATGTGGCATATATATTTATGAGAAAGTTTAAGCATTTTTGTCCTTGATGCATGTAACCCTGTTGTAGAAAAACCACAAACAAAATTAAAAAAGCCTTTAAAAAATAGCATAATAGGTGCACTTTAAATAAATAATATACATAGAAGTATGTTTCATGCTTAACACATCCATTTGAAACCCTTTCTCTTACTTTAGCCACAACAATGAACATAGGCATAGCAGGAGTTGTATAAGTGTGTGTGCAATAGACGGATCAGGGCTATAACTCATCAGAGAGCCATAAACCACATCATCAGCGCCCCGGACATCAGTTAAATATCTCTCAGTCACCACAAAACCCATCCTGATGAGAGGGATGAAAAATGTGTGTGAGAAGAAAATGTAAAGGATTAGATGCAAAAAGTTTGAACCATATAGACAATGAGGTTTAACATTGTTTGAAATCTGTTCTAAATCGTGGAGAAATCAAAGAAGCATACTAAAACAAAACTCATTTTCTCAGTATAGTTACCAGTCTTGGCTAAACCAAGCACCACCAGCACTAAATTTTTTTTGTATGTAGAATATAACATGGGAAATCTTTGATTTACAAATGAAGGAACGACCCTAATTAATTCAGGCATCCAGGAATATAGTCGAGCTCTTTAGAGAAAAAGCACCCAGAAATCTGCTGTGTGTATACAAATACGATTATTCCCCTTCAAAAACTTTTAATATGTTCCCTTGAACATACAATTTCAGTCCATTGGATATTACTGAAGCTCCAACCATCTGTTTTATACAAACCACAAAGTTGGTGTTGTATTTTCCGAGTATGCATTTTTTTTTTTTTTTGTCAGGTCAGTCTGAAACAAACAATCACAAACTGCACTAATCAGAAAAACTTAACTGTGAAAAATTCGTGTTTTTGATAGTCTTGATCTTTTCATGGAAGATCAAGTTGCATTTTTTAATTAGTTTGGAGCGATATTGGAATAGTTTTATGAAGTATCAAGAGCTTTTTCTGAAGGGCCTTTCGGGTTTATCGAGACCTCAAGACAGAACATGAGGAGATCTCTCACTTCTGAGTCGTGAATGAATAAAAACTAATGTATAAGACCCTTCCTGTCTACATAATACCTGTATATAACAGAGAATTAGTGGGTGCTGTGTAAATGAAAAACCGATCCCATATCAAATTGAACTGACCCAGCACCTGTCAAAAACAACCCAGCAAATGTTAATGTATAAAACCCATCAAGCTGGGTAAGCATAAACCCACAGTGTTATGTCAGTAGGGTAGGGGAAATAATAACCCAGAAAGGGTTGTGGGTTAAAAACAAAATGGTGGGGTAGATTGTAAACCTGGAAAACCGATCCGAAATGTCCACACTTGATTTGAATGTTGTCCTCACAGAGCACATAGACTGACACATTCAGATGAAAGTAGGCAAATTGCATTTGGCTGTAGAAAAATCCTCAAATATCTGGCATATATGCATGTCCCAAACCTAGTTGACCATATTTCAGTACGGTGGATTGAGAATTAGGTTAGAGGAGTTATTTGCTATCCTGTGAGCGGGGTATTACTGTCGAGAAGCAGAAGGTGGACCGTGCATAGGGCTGGGCTTTTACTGGAGTTTCTGATCTAGATTCGTGTTCAATTCTATTCTCTTCACACACATTTCCAAACGCCCACACACACACACACACATCTTTAACTCAACACGCTTCCCGTCTATTAATGTAAAGCTCCTTTACTTTAGTAATGTGCGTATTTTTCAGGTAAAATTAGGAAAATTTGTAGGCCAACATCTAGTGATTTATATAAAAAAGATAGACTAGAGAGGGGGTTGAAATGACAATTTGGAAACTCACGAAAAATGTTACGTGAAATTTTCTTTTTAAGTGCACAAATTTGTTTACAATAAAATAAGGGAAACATCTTTACAATATAGAACATACAATTACGCATCATGCCAGGTTCAATGACACGATATCAGCCAGATTTCGATCTAATCGTAAACAACGAGCGTTGGGACGCAAGAATCGATTGATTTTGGTGATTGGTTCGTGGCGAATGGAAACAATACCCCTGACTTTATGTTTTCCTCGAGGACGTCCACAAGTAAAAAAGATAATGCTGGCGAACGATTTGGCACAACCTGGTGAGAACTGGAATTAGCATTAAGCAAACACGCAAATATTCGTAGCCATTGCCAATCATTCAAAATATCACAGAATACAGGGATAAAAGTTATAGTTCGTTATATAAACACTGATTCTACTGTATGATCAAAGAGAGTAAATCACCTTTTGAAAAAACCGTGACGCTTTCAAAAATAAAGATTGTATAAATTGCATCGTTACATACCAGTAGGTGGCCGACACGTGACGGGGAAAATTGTGGGGGGATGGGAATCTTCATTCAAGATATTCGTTCAAAAACGCTGAGTCATCCAGTAATGAAACAGTAATGTCTTTATAGTGAGTCAGTTGAATTATTCACACAACCCAACTTAATGAAATCGAGTTATCAAATTTTTTAAATAGACTGGCAGCAATGACTTTTGTCAGAACTCTGTAAAATTACATGTTATTTTTGTTTAGTTTATATTCAAATCGTGTTTCGATCTATTTATTTCAAAATTTAATTTAGCAAAGAGTAATAAACACTGTAACACATGTATTGTTCATTGTTTAGTTAACTAATTAGCCTTATTGTATACAAAATTTACTTGTCAATCTTTTAACTTGCACATTTGTTACACTGTAATATAGATTTAAGCACTGAAATTAATATTAGTAACTGCATAAACTTTATAGGTATAAGGATTAGCGTTTGGTTTGAGGGTTAGTTGTATGTTAAATATGCAAAATAAAACTAAGCTAACCGCATGTAATGTGTAGCAATTACACACAATTTTTTTTTTGTGCGCTTTGATTTCTTATAATATACCACTGTAAATAAAATAACGAGGAATGTGATGAATATCCGTAAGCAAATAACGCAGTATTGGATTTATGTGCATATATGGATTTTATCGGAGTGCTTATAGACTGTAAGCTGGATCTTCTCAGGCTGAACCAAGCCATGGTGTGAAGAAGGAGACGGGGATGAATTCTCTGGTACTGTACACCAGCGCGCTTTCTCTTACAGCACTGACTGTGTTTGATTTACATGTCTTTACATCTTTCCGTTCTGAGGGGCGGGGAAGAAAAAAGGCAGATGTGTGTTTCTCAACAGCTCACCTGCTTGACACCGCTAAATCCTCCCCTAAACTGGAGTCCAACAACAGTGAATGGCTAGCAGTGCAGCAAGGTTAAACATCAAAAATGGGGGAACAACTGAATAAAAATGAAAGTTGTCCATTTTTTAGCAGCAGCAGCTGCATTTAATAAGCTTTTCCGCCAATACCTCAGAAATGTTCTGCATTGAAAATTTCCAGCCCAAACCACAAGAAGAAAAAGTCCAAATTCATAATCAAATGCGGTGTAATGCATCCTCTTATCCATATTCCAGAAATAGTGCTTATACCGGCTCTTTGAATCACTAAAGAAAACCTGCTTTTCTGTTGAAGTGAACGGCTAGGACTTCATCTGAAAGTATTCTTCAAAGTCACAAATAAATAAGGAATGACCAAATACAGTCACCTAATAACAGTCTCAGACATCACACAGTGACACTTGAGTGCCATTTAATGTAAACATTTTCATAAAACCTTTGATTATCAGAAAATGGCATGGAATTTGTATGCAGTTGCACTTATTTGCTGTAATATATGACATTTGTAGTGTAAGATATATTTGTTTGTATGCACGATTAATCACGCTTAACCGATTTGGATTATTGCAATTATGAAATCGCAAAGGCTGTGATTATTTGTTAGCGCAGCTCGTCATTGATATACGGCTCTGTAAACACTGTTCCATCCAAGCACTGAGAGTTTGAGTCACTTATAACGTGCATTTGAAAAAGCAACACGTGTCAAACATCTCTCCAAACATGAGAAGCATTTATGAACCTCTTGTCCAACAAAATACAACATTTAAAAAATCAAAGCGTTTCAATCTTCTGATGATTCAGCTACAGATAGTATGATGCCCGATAGGGATTTCCTTGAAAGATGTGCGTTATCGTACTTCTGCGGGGCATATTTGGGGTTTCTGCGTGAGACGCCCTCTGGCTTTTACTACTGATCACAGAGCCGTGCTTCACTGATAAGCTGCACGTAAAATAATTGCTGCCTTTGCCAAATCGCGTGCAGTTTCATTTCGATGAATTGTGCAGCCCTTGTGTGTGCTAACTTGTGGTTGTGTGTGTGTGTACTAACCTGTGGTTGTGTGTCTCCTGCTGCTCTCAGCGGGCTGGTTTCACGCGCCGTCACTCTGCCAGCGTTCTGCGTTTCTTTACTGACTCCGAGGAGACGTCGCTCTCCGCTCGTCTCAAACGCCAGACCATGGACTTCTCTCTGCTGTCTACACCGCCTGAGCAACACACACACCTTACAAAAGTATTACATCACTTCTGAACCTCTGACTCCTGATAGTACCGCTCACATGTGACCTCTCACCCTGCACTGTCCCAGTGTGTGTGTGTGTGTGTGTGGCTTCACTGATCCTCCTTTCCTCCAGCCACAGGACTGTCAGGGTTCGAACGGGACAAAGCTTTTCAGATACAAGTCCGCTTCGTTCCTAAGGACTACGCTGGAAAGCTAGCTTGAAGCTAGAATGATAGAATAAGAATAAGCTTGACTTGTAGGCCTGCAAATATAAGGACATGTGATCAGACATCACCCTCAGTTCACTGGCATTTGTGTTTTTTGTGCATGGTAAGCAGAGACAGATTGTGATTGTGACAGGGTGTGATTTCAGACCCCCCTGATGATTTAGATAAATAGGACACCACCGACATGTTGTGTGTTCTCACAAGAACGTGGTGACCCTTGAGGTCTGGTAGGAAACTCCTCTGAATACCGCCAACATTTCCAAGCAATTTATGTACTATGAGGAATGATGGTCCTGCCACAGACCTCTCGAAAAGCGGCCGTCCATGACCGCGCCCCAGCCTGTGAGAGAGGCATCTGTCGAAACAGCTTTCCGGCGTTGTGGCGCTCCCAACACAGGGGACCTTGGGACAGGAACTAAGGTTTCTTCCACATAGATAGGGAACGAAGGCATCTAGAACCCCAGGCCTGATAGCGCTCTGGCGCCACGTCGGACTTCCGGCGTACAGACGTGTCTGCGGGAAAAAACATTTTTGGCCAATTTTTTGTTTGGCAGTGCGAAACGTAGCCGAAGTCATGGAGTGCAACTTTATAAAGCCAGAAAAGACACCAAACTTGTCGATGAAGGCATAAAGAATAAATGGCTGGCCATTTATTCTTTGGCCTTGGTTAGAGGACGTGGGTAGAGACGAGAAGCTGGTGTCAAAAACTCTGGCAACCAGGAGCATGTTTCTGCACTTTGTGCGCAAGGAAAATATTTTATGGATCGGCAAGAGTTAGACCCTAGTCATCAAACAGCTGTCTGAGCAATTCAACACACCTCGCGTTTGCCGGGGACAACAGCCACAGCAGATATCCGACCCTCAATGACCGATCGCGTGGCTGATTTAAAAATTCGCTTGTGCTCCTTCATTGCCGAGTTTGATCTGTCATTTACAATCGCTCATCCACTCGTCACTTTGTGTCAGATATTAGCAGAGGATAAACTCGCCCTTACGCATCTGTCTGTGTCGAGGCAGCATGCAGGCTATCTTATTACACACGGCATCTCGCCAGAATTTAAAAGAAATCTGTCCGACAAGCTTAAGAATAACATTATTGAATAATATAATAATTATTGTTCTTTTAATAGCAAATGGTTTTGAATAAATAAAATTGAGTGTTGTATTACATACGGTTTTGTTGCACTGTAAATGTTTAAAAAAATATTTAAAATAAATGGTGCATATTTTGCAGAAAAATGAATATCTCCTTGTTCATGCCCTTAAGTCAATGGTTAGGCTACTAATTAATTCCTAGTGTACTTTGGAGTATTATATTTGCCACCCACTGACCTTTCTTGGTATGGCTGTAGTATCTGTAGTCTCAGTATGCTATACAAGCAATAAGTATGCAGGTAAGTGACTAGTTAAAAGCAGGGATGGATTAATGAACATTTTAATGAGCAATGGACTCCAGGGTCCCAGGAGCTCTGGTGCTCTACACAAAGATGCTACTGTAATATAGGCTTGTATTGGGTTTGTTCATCTGATGTCTGAATGATCCATCATTTAAAGGACTATTTATCAAAATGTTCTCCCAGGGGAGCACACCCCTGGATCCCGCTGGACAATTATGTTGATCAGGGCATATATCTTGGCTTAGGGGCCCACTTACCTCCCAGGGAAAAAAGTTCAGGCTCAGGATGTTTTTCTACCTTCACCCCTGTAACCCTGATCATGCGGTACGGGTTTCCCTTCTGGGAAAACCACTTGGTTGTTAACCATCACTGCAGGGCCCTCATGTGCAGCAGGCCAAATGGTATCACATTGGGCGCAGCTGCCATGAGCCCTAACAAACTCACAGTGGTGGCCTGGCATAGCTTTATTCTGGTCACTGTGGCCAAGGTGAACTCGGTACGTGCGGGAGACATTTGTGCCCGCATCGTAGTCAAGTCCAACACTACCACCAAAAACGTAGTTCTCTGGGCAGGTATCAACACACTTTTCTTTGTGTTGAGCCTCAACCCCATTGCCAGCTCCTGCGACTGGGCCATAATAAGCCAGTCATTGATATAATTTATCACCCGGATGCCCTGAAGCCTCAGCAGAGCTAGAGCTGCATCTATGCATTTGGTGAAGGTGCGAGGGGAGAGAGCTAGGTCTAACGGAAGGACCCGATATTGGAACACTTTGCCCCCGAAAGCCAACAGGTAACTCCTTTGAGATGGAAGAATGGATATGTGGAAGTATGCGTCCTTCAGATCTGTGGATGGGAATAGTGAGCATCTTGAACCTGAATCTCCTCATAGACCGATTCAAGTGCCTTAGATCTAAAATTGGACGCATCTACAAACATCCTTTCCTGTGGGCTCCGCAGAGGAGGCGACCTCGATAGTTTAGCCCCACGAGGGACAGCCCAAAAGAGGCCCTACAGCCGCTAGAACCTCTTTCCCGAAGCCTTCTTATCCTGCAGGACGGCCCGCAGGTCTGCTTCTGAGAAGGCTTCGGTTAAGACCAACGCGACGCTCTTTTTTTGTGCCTGTCTATATGAGGAGCTGGTGAATTATTGACGGCCTCGCTGAACAGGCCAGAAGGCGAAAGCCTTGTGTTTCTCATTGATGTCCGACATATTTAACCACAAATGCCTCTCCGTGACCACCATAGCTGCCATGGAACGGCTGATGAAGCGAGCCGTTTCTTTGGTGACATGGAGAGTCAAGTCTGCAGCCTTACGAAGCTCCGCAATATCCTCTGATGTTGTTCCCTCGCCCTCATGGCATCATCCCATAAACATTCTCTTTTGCCCCCACAATGTTACTGTAATCTAATACTGGGGGGTTGGACGGCCGAGTGTTGTGTAAAGGAAGAATGACAAACCCTGTCGATGAGGTTGCTATCTGTGCTGCAGGAATCGCAGGCGAAAAGCAAGTTGCACAAGTGCTTCCTGCAGCACAGAGAGCAACAGAGAGGCCTTTCATGTGGCCAGCTGATGCTTAGTCTGTCCACGGCACGAAATACAACCTCAACCAGCTCCTCATATGCTGGGACATGAAGTGGCGAGTCGTCATCAAAGTCCCCGCCTTCGATTCTGAGCACATCCACTTTCTTGGAAGCAGACAGTTCAAGCATCAGGTTCTCCATCTCCAGCCCGCCCAGCAGCTTCTTCCGCACGAGGAGGGAGAACAGCAGAGCTGGCAGAGCAAGCCTGAGAAAGTGCCTCAGCAGTCTCAGGGTCCTCTGCCAACTCCATCTGCGAACCCCATGATCTGAGTCGCCCAAACCACGGGGAACACATGCCTGGCCATTGTCATTAAAAAAAAGACTTGTAGACAAACAACACCAAATAGGACATTCAACGACAAAGAGCGCTTCCTGAAGAAAAGAAAGCTAACTCTGCTGTGTGCTGGCGTCCCTTTGTAGCTTCCGTGTATGCCGTCACACGTTAAGTCATGACACAACACCAATCACGATTGGCTTAGTTTCATGTTGTGTTGGGGGTGTTTCCCAAAGTGTCGTTC
>CM060624.1:35577701-35592701 GCA_030578275.1 Meda fulgida
TTTAGTTTTTCTTCCCATTTTAGTCAACCCAATATTATAAAACAAATGCCCTTTAAGCTGACTACAATCATTACACACAGTCTTCTGTATTAAAGCACGATAGGCAATTTTATTTTATTTTTTATATTAAAAACAAAAACAAAGAAGCAAATTACAAACAATAGGATAAGAACTATAGAAAAAAAATGTCAGGTACAGTTGCATAGGTTTATTAGGTTTATTTAACATGTAGTAATAAATATTACCGAAATTGAATAATCAAACGCATAAATAAAACACTGTATATGAATTATATTTATATTGATTCATATTGAAATTAAAAAAGTGATTCAGTCAAAAGCAGCAAGGGTTTTTTTTTCTTTTTTTAATTAAAATTAATGAAACGGATGGCAACAGTTTATGAGTCTGCTGTCCGTTTAAGAATGAATGCTCGGATCTAATATACTGTTACACATCTGATTTTCTCCCATTTGTTTTCGTTCACGTAGGACATAACAGACTCTGTTTACATTGAATACTCCACAGTCCACACAATGTGCATTTTGACATAATTGTGTGTGTAGCTGTGAAAGAGAACTGAATTTGAGACGGCATATTGTGATTAACGTCAATAATTTTAAGTAACTTTAAGTAGTACTGCAAATTTCAAGAAGTGACACAATTTAGAAAATCGATGCAAATCAGACGAAGATAGAATCGCAATTCATTTATGAATCGATTTTTTTCCCGCACCCCTAATCTGAATTATTTAATCTGGTCTTTTACGAGTAGATAGCAGCAGCAGCAGCATGTGATGATGTCATAACCATGTCATCAGTGTATCTGTGATTCCTCAGGTGGTGATTGGCGTCAGTCAGCTGATCGCTGATGTCATCGGAATAGGAGGGACGCGGTTCCAACAGTCCCTGTCAGTCATCAACAACTGTGCCAACAGTGACAAAACCATCAAAGTTAGTTCCTTTCCAATACACTCATATGCAAACACTTAATCCTGGAGCAAAGATTAGACACAGAGCCGATTATGGAGGAAGTGATGTCGTTTATGGAGGAAGTGATGTCGTTTATGGCTATAGAAAACATTATTAAAAGTGGGATCCAAAAGTATTTAGATTTGTTTTGTGAGCACAAAGTCCCTCCAGCGGGAGTTCTTCTCTATATCATCAGTGTCAGTGTTTCTGAACTCCCTGAAACGCCTCCAGTGTAGTCTTGAGTTTCTTCCAAGAACGAACACGTCTCAATATTCCTCATTATAATAATTCATACACAGAATAAAGGGGCTGGGCCTGGTTGAGTTAGTTAGTAATGTGTTGAACTTGGTGGTTATAGTAAGGGGCGGGACATTTCCCAAACACACTCGAAGCGCACGACCAATCACAACACACTGCTCCAGCCGACCAATCAGAGCACAGTGTGCTTTTCAGGAGGAGGGGCTTCATAGAGACAGGAAGTAAACAGCGTTACTGACAGACTGGGAAGAGAGGAGCCGCAACAATGGAGAATATGTGGAAATAATCAACATCCAAGCAGGAAAACCTGTTCTAGTAGAGCTTGAAAACAATATCAAGACTTAAAGGTACAATATGTAAGATTTTTGTAATAAAATATTCAAAAAACACTTGCACAGTGTGATATATTTCATGCATTTGTGTACTTACATTATCCCAGAAGTTCCCAAGGATTTGTAAATCCGGAGAAATTCCAGTTTTAAATAATGGCTCGTCCCTTGTCATTGTCGCCTATCAATGACGTCACATATCAATAACAGGCTAATATAGCATTACATTTCATGTTCCTTGCAGCTAATTCATCACGATGACATAAAATAGTGTGATCAAACCTACAGATGATACAAAAACTAATGTATGACCTCATCAGTGAACATGATTTGTGAATTCCATAGCCTACATCTCTGGATGGAGAAAACGACATCTCCCGTCGTTCCGCTCTCCTTCGTAGCATCATCAAGCTTCGCCTTTGTTATTGTTTTGAAAATGCGACCTCTGGTGGCGAAAACTTACATATTGTACCTTTAATAGGTCCTGTTGAAGTTTTACACATACTCTGAAAGTTACACATTAACACACAGTCATCCCCCGTCTCCTCCACTCTCTTGTAGAGCACAGCATTCCCGTCAGACGTGAAAGACCTGACAAAGAAGATCCGGACGGTTCTGATGGCCACGGCTCAGATGAAGGAGCACGAGAGGGACCCGGAGATGCTGGTGGACCTGCAGTACAGTCTGGCCAAGTCTTACGCCAGCACACCTGAGCTCCGCAAGACCTGGCTGGACAGCATAGCTCGTATACATGTGAAGAACGGAGACCTGTCTGAGGTACACACACACACACACACACACACACACATCTTCATGCATGTGTGACATACGCTGGAGCTCATGCTGTCTGGTTTGGTTCTCTGCAGGCAGCCATGTGTTATGTGCACGTTGCAGCGCTGGTGGCCGAGTACCTGAGGAGGAAAGGTTAGACACACACCGATACACACACACACATTGCCAGCTTAGTCATTTTCCCATGGAGATGTTAAAAGGAGGATCATGTGACACTGAAGACTGGAGTAATGAAGATGGAAATTCAGCTTCGATCACAGGAATAAATTACATTTTAAAATATATTCATATAGAAAACAAGCTATTTTGCAGTTTTTGTAAACTTGAATAAGTTGGCAAAAAAAAGAATTTAGGTAATCAGTTACAAAAACAAATGTAAGTTAAGAAAGTCAAAGTTTAAGTAAGCAGAACGTAAGAACTGGCTTTACATATTTGAGTAAGATATTTCATGCATTTAAATTAAAATTATCGTAATCTCAATTTTTTGATAAATATTTTTTAGTAGTGGAAACTGGGCTAGCTTTAACTAGCTTATTCAGTAAATGCTAACTTGCTAATTATTAACACAATGCTTTGCCATGTTAATGGTATCAAAGCAATGAGTAAGACAATGTAGAGCATGTAACATAAATCTGTTCTCAACCCAAGTTTGTGCTTCATGTAACCCCCCAAAAACCGAAACTCTTCTAAATTAACATAGCTATAAATTTCCCACTTAACATTAATCTTGCTCATTAAAACATTATATAACACTAATCATTTTAGCATTCACTCTCCCTTTTGAGTGTCATGGCAAAGCATGCTGGGAAATAGAAATCCCAGCCCATTTTCAGTTAAATTTAAGTTTGTCTGAATTAAAAGATCCAAGTTCATGAAACTCTTCAGATTACTTAAAATGTGTCAGTTTTGTGAACTCAGAAGTAAATTCTAAATACTCAAAAAAGTTAATTTGATTGAACGAATTTGATTAATTTAAGTTTACCCTACTTAAATCAGTTAATCATTTTTAGCATTAGGGTTTACGTTCAAACACAATCTTTCACACTGTACATTATTGCAGCAGCTCTAATCTCAGTCTGTCTGAAACACACTAATTTCTACAAAGCCCCTCCCCCTGAACAGCTCAGAGTGCTCTGATTGGCCAGCAGACTCAGTGCGTTGTGATTGGCCAGACTTCTCAAGTTAATAATGCCATCTGTATTAATATATCAGTTCGAGCCCGATTCTGAAAATGCGGATGATCAAGCCGATCGATTGGAACGAACTTCGCAAGCACAACTTGTGTAAAAACGCATTTATCTCCCACATTCAGGAAGATGTCCTCTGTAAAATATGCTGTGCACAAGCAAACTTTTTTGGGTTGTACTGTTTAAGAACAGTGAATCTTAACCGCTGATTTTTCATCTGTTTTTTTTTTTTTTTAAACAGATTAAGGGTTTTGCTTTGGCATGCAAACACAGTGACTACACTACAATTCACTGAAGCCTCGTCTTCTCTCTGTGCGTATGCCATTATGCTAATATTTCACATTGTGACGTGGACGTTTACAGAGGTTTGGTAAATCTGCACTTGGGTCGAGGGTTTTAGGCGGGTCTGGATTAGTGTTCGTGTTCAAATAATTCCCTTTGTGGGAGAGTTGTGTAACTCTGCAGATCATATACATGCACGAATAGACACATTACACACTAAAGGAAAACAATAAAAAGCATCAAAATGGCCTCTTAAGAAAATAAAAAATGAAGAAACGGATAGATCTTCTATATGTATATTCCTATGTCATAAAAAAGTGCCCAAATGCTGAACATTCCTTAAAAACATTTTAGTTAATATTTAATCCAAGGACACACGTGTAATTGTTGTAATGATTAGTATGTGTAAGGTTTCCATACCAGACTTATTTCCTTTCTCACCTTCTTCTCCTCTCACCTCATCTCTCTCGTTTTTATGATAAAGCCCCTCCTGATAATAAGTTATCGCTCCGTATATTACTCACGTTTTGCTGCACTTCTAAGAATTAAGGGTTAATCAGTGTGTGTTTGTGTGTTGGTGTAGGCATGTTTAAGCAGGGCTGTTCAGCGTTCAGAGTGGTCACACCAAACATTGATGAAGAAGCGTCTATGATGGAAGACGTGGGGATGCAGGACGTTCACTTTAATGAGGTGAATATCTGTCTGACAGCAAACGTTCTCATCACAGGTGAAACTAATATCCATCAGCTCAACCGGAAGCAAATGCACACAATATAATAGATGTAGTGAAGAGAAACAGAAACAGGAGGAAGGAGAAGCAAGTTCAATAAAACAACAACACTACAGTAAAGTCATTTGCACGCTGGAATTTAAGAATCAAAAGTAAGCAGCAACAATGTGACAAATGAAGTGATATTAAGTCCATAAAGTGCTCGATTCTAGCCTGGTTAAAACCAGACCATTCTCAGTTGTAACTGATGGTCTGGCAAAGCGTCATAGACAAATCATTTCCAGAGGGGCGTCACCAACAGACGTCGCGGGTAGACCTAAAACCAATCAGAGCGCTGAAGGAGATGACTTATGCAGAGCGGAGGAGAAACATCTTATGTTTCTTAATATACAATAAAGAATATTGTTCTTTGCTCAGGTTTTAACAAAAAGGAAACGTTCAAATCGCTTAAAACAGACGCGATAGCTGATTCGAACGAGTGATGTTCCACGGCGGCATCCATCTTTGTAATGTAGGCTACAAAATCTGCTTCAAAATCCCAGCGCTGTCGTCATCGTGTAAAGCCCGGCCCAACGTTTCTGATTGGTGCTCGATTTCGACGGATTGGAAATGGGCTTGAATGAGCTCTTTGCCAGACTAACTTTCAGAGCAAATCTAAATTTGCCGGAAGCTGTCTGGGTTTTCCCAGGCTAGCTCGATTCATTTTGAGGAATATTCAATGTGTTTTTCTTTTGCTCATGATACGAGTAAAGAGCACTGCTGCAGAGATACATACACATATATTTTGTTTCTAATTCACGTTGAGTATCCATGTGTCCTAACTTGTCTGAATCCACACTGAATGCAAAACTGCTACACAGTCACAGCCAATCAGAACATATTTGATGTTTAATATTTATCAGTGAGGTCCAATAAGATTTCACTGGAGGCAGTGATCATCAAAATGTCCCGCAGTGTTTGTTGAGTCAGACCCGGTTAGGATACAGTATTATAGTGTCCGTGAAGGTTTAGTTTAATATCAGTGCAGTAAAAGAGGGAAGCAATAAACCAATATCCATGTATGTGATGGTGATTATCAGTGAGCTTATCTCCACACGGACTGATCCTCAACCATCAGTCCTGCACTTTGACTGAGAGATAAAACCCTATTAATTTCACATCACAGTCTTCAGTCTTCAGCCGTCTGGAGCAGCTGGCAACCGACACCAAACCCAGAAATCAAACTTACACTTAATTTATCAGCAATATTTCTTTTTCTTTTTTAGTTTAACTTAATGCGGTGTTATTTTAGTTTTATTTTTTAGCTTTTATGTATTTTCAGTTTTCATGTTAATTTTAGTAATTTCGTTTTTTTTGGCATTTTATTTATGTATTTTTTTTAAATATTGCTACTAAGGTTTAATATATTTAGTTTTATTGTATTAGACTAAATGTTTTGAATAGTTTTAGTTTAAGTTAAGGATAACAACCCTTACTTGATGTACTAAAAATAAAACAGAAAAAATATAGTATATAAATAATATAAAAAAATATTATTTAATAATATAAATAGTATATAAATAATATATTCATTATTTAATGAAATAAAATAAAATATATACATATATTTATTATAAAATTATACACATACAAACATATATATTTAAACAAACCATAATTAATAACAATGACAAAAACAAACTAAAAAAAATTTAAATTATTTTTTCAAATATAAAAAAATCTCAAGGCACTGAAAGATGGTGCTGATGTGGTTCTCTACACCTGCGCTTTCTGTGATGCGACTCCTGTGTGAACCTCTGCAGAACGAACATCACAAACACTGCATTAGTCGAGAGAAGGCTAGTGCAGCGTCTGAGAGATGATGACTCCTGCATGTTTCTCGCAGGATGTCCTGGTGGAGCTTCTGGAAGCATGTGCGGATGGATTATGGAAAGCCGAGCGATATGAGCTCATCTCTGACATCTACAAACTCATCATTCCCATTTATGAGAAACGCAGAGATTTTGAGGTACAGCAGTAACACACACTGATGCCATAAAGCTGGATGTTCACACAGATCTGTCAGTAACTGCTTCTCGATGAGGGATGAATGTCTTCGGCTGTTGAACAGATAACTTCAACTTACTCAGTTCAAAAGGAAGTCCTGTGTGAACGGCCTTAAGTTTATGCATTGAAAGGTTTCACTCACTCACCTTGATTTATATATTATAAGTTAAAGCTGAAGAGAAATTTTTGGTGACACCTCTATTTCACTTTTGACATTATAATAACTATGAGTAACTTTATAACTTTGCATGTCAAATAACTCTCAGTAGAGTATTAGTAGACTGTTAGTTAGAGTTGCGGTAGGTAGAGTACGTTGACAGACGCAGTTACTTATAGTTAGTACAATGTCTAAAATGGACCATCAAAATAAAGTGTTACCAAATTTTTGTTTACACTTTATATGGTTACTTTATTTTAAGTTGTCCGTGTTACACTGTGATTATATATTGAAGTACTGAGTAATATTAATTAACTACATGCACATACAATGGTGTTAGGATTAGGGTTTGGTTTAGGGTTAATTGGATGTATGCACAATTTATAATAATTACTATAGCAAATTCATGTAACGTGTAACAACGATACTGTAATAGTGTTACTGTGTATTTTAATGTGCCCTTACATACATTTAATCATTACATTGAATTGAATTAACGATTTAAGTTTAACAACCTTACTATTTTGTTACGGCCAATTTTAAAAAGAAGGGCTTGACATGAACGATGAGATGTTGCAAAAATAAGATCCACAAATAGTCTATTAAAGTGGAATCAAATAATTCGATTGAGGAGCAATGGCTTCTGGGATAACAGGAAACATGTATAAATAATAACGGTACACAGAAGTCACAGTTCCATATGAGTTCGCTTCAACAGGAAACGCAACAAATCCCCAATGTTAGGTTTCTTTTCATTTACTTTGAACACAGTCGTGCTTAATATCATTCCTCGTCTGACTGTATCCACTGAACCGTGACGTCTGAACCACAGCGGTTCAGGACCAACACGTACCGTTACACCCCTGATAAATAACCGAAGCAGAAGGAAACACACATTATGAAGGAACTTCCCTAACTCCCTAGTCCTACTAAATTAGACACATTGTAAACCAAGTTAAAGTAAACTTCAGGACACCCCTGCGCTGAAAGCATGGCTAGAGTCGTCACAAACGAAAACCTTTACAACACTAGCAATGATCACAAGGAAATGTGGGATCTGTTGATGGGAGGAGGAATGAACAGCTCCACCAATCACATTCCTCCGTCAGCAACCAATCCCTGCACACATACAGCACAAAACAACAAGCCACACAGATGCTGAGGATCGTAACATATATACTTATCGTATATCTTATACTGTATATCGTGTATATACTTGTATGAATGACGGTTTCATTTAGGGTTAGTTGCATGTAACAAGGACAACTCTATAAATCTGAGCTGTAAAGATGTCATTAGTAATGTGTGTGTGTGTCTGTGTCTGTGTGTGTGTGTGTGTGTGTGTGTGTGTGTGTGTGTGTGTGTGTGTGTGTGTGTGTGTGTGTGTGTGTGTGTGTGTGTGTGTGTGTGTGTGTGTGTCAGAAACTGTCTCACCTGTATGACACGCTGCACCGGGCCTACAGTAAGGTCACAGAGGTCATGCACACGGGCAAGCGCTTGCTGGGCACATACTTCCGGGTGGCGTTCTTCGGTCAGGTGAGTGTCCTCCGCTTCACACTCTTCATCTCTCCACGTGTGATGATCTGTTGTGTTGTGTGTGTCTGTTCGACTCGCAGCGTCCTGCGCGAGTCCTGTGTGTTTGAGCTCGGCTTGCTGTGGCCTGAACTCTTATTTATTTTGCTCCGCTTCGGGTGTAAATGAATGTGGGATTTCAGAGACTACAGTCAGATGCACCAGTTCTAGTTTGATCATCACAGAAGTGCGTATCTGAGATAACATATACTTTTTGTATTTTGCTGGTAACAGGTCTGTGAAGGTTTGGCATTCTATTGGGATAGGATATATTGAGTAGACAAGAAGGGAAGTGTGAGGGGGGTCCACTCGCCCGCGAGACTCTCTGCACCAACAATCAGCTTTTTTTTATCAACATCAAGATTTTTTGGTTCAGATTTACAGTACATGAATATATAACACTTGAAAAAAAGAAGTGCACTTGATTATATTGAGTGTGCACTTGTAGTTTACTTCAAATCTTAAGAGTATATTTTTAAAAAACTGTACTTGCAGATAATATAATGTTAATGACATAAAAGGCCATTTAAGTGCACTTAAAGACAATAGTTTCATGACTGTTTCTTAACACACTTAAGAACACATAAAAAAGGCATTTTTTACTTTAAATTACATTTGAAATCATTGTTTCTAATAATCTTTTGCCGTGCTTTAAAGATGTTGAATTATTTTGATGTGTTGACTAACACACTAAAGCACGTAAAATACCTGATTATAACTTTTCATATATTGTAATTACAAATGTATTTATATACATGACTTCCAAGATTCAATGTAAATGAGATTAAAGTCTATTTTACATTTTCATAAATGTTTGTCGGTGCATTCAGCTACACTTTAACCATATTTGAAAGACAATATAAGTAATTATGAAATTACATGTATGAAGATGTACTTAAGTGAGTCAAAGTCACACTAAAGTTCATTAATTGCACTTAATATACATTTAAACTATGATATTTTCATTTAATTGCAATTAATTGTCTAAAAACATTCAGTTTTCACAAGTATATTTTTTAAAAGTATATTTTTCCATAAAAGGAACTCTTTTCAAACGTGTATTAAAGTGTACTTCTTCAGGGAAAGTGTATGCGTTTACTGGCCAGTGATAGTCTTATATTCATTGATATGGAAACTTCTAAAGCCACGTTTTATAAGGTCTAATCAATCATTTACTCATCTGACACAATAATATAATGTATGGAAGCTTGTTTCCGTCACAGAATAAAACATTTTAAAAGATAATTGCGACTTTTTATCTCACAATTCTGACTTTATTTCTCAGAATTGCATGTTATAAAGTCAAAATTGCAAGATATAAACTCACATTTTTAAGATAAAAAGTCAGAATTGTGAGATAAAAAGTCGCAATTAACTTTTACATTTTTTTTTATTCTGTGTCAGTAACAAGCTTTCATAATAATGTCTTTAGTCAGCAAATATTAGTAGAAATGTGATTAACTGGCAAGCAGTCGATGGTTAGCTAATAACCGTCCCTGAAGCGTAATGACCGATCGGGTGAAGTGAATGTGTTCACTGATGTTGTTTCTGTCTCTAGCAGTACCAGTGTAATGACTCAGAGATCAACGAGGTAAACTGATCGTGTGTGTGTGTGTGTGTGTGTGTGTGTGTGTGTGTGTGTGTGTGTGTCGTCCTGCTGGCTGTGGAGGTCATCATAACCCCTGTCATCATCTAAACATTACAGTCTTTATACATCCCAGTGTTTCCAGAGTGCTGTTGTAAATGTGTGTCATGTGACTAATTTAGTATTTAAAAAATTATTAGGCATTTAGCCTTTTTAATTTGTCTAGATGGTGAGCAGCAGGTTTCTTACAGTTGAGTTTTAATGCATTCTTCTGAGTGATTCAGATTCACGTGTTGTTTCAGGGTTTCTTCGAGGATGAAGATTGTAAAGAATACATATATAAAGAGCCCAAATTCACACCACTGTCCGAGATCTCACAAAGACTCCTCAAACTCTATTCAGACAAGTTTGGAGCGGAGAATGTCAGAATGATCCAGGACTCAGGCAAGGTAAGAAATGTACAGTTAAAGTATCATATGTTCAGAATAAAGTCTGATCCACATTGCAGATTATCCTGGCCAAGACCAAAAGACTCACTTGCTTACTTTACTTTACTTTACTTACTTACTTACTTGCTTAAGACCAAAAGACTTACTTTACTTTAATTACTTACTTACTTAAGACCAAAAGACTTACTTTACTTTACTTACTTACTTACTTACTTACTTACTTAAGACCAAAAGACTTACTTTACTTACTTACTTACTTACTTACTTACTTAAGACCAAAAGACTTACTTTACTTTACTTACTTACTTACTTAAGACCAAAAGACTTACTTTACTTTACTTACTTACTTAAGACCAAAAGACTTACTTTACTTTACTTACTTACTTACTTACTTACTTACTTAAGAACAAAAGACTTTCTTTACTTACTTACTTACTTACTTACTTAAGACCAAAAGACTTACTTTACTTTACTTACTTACTTACTTAAGACCAAAAGACTTTCTTTACTTACTTACTTACTTACTTACTTAAGACCAAAAGACTTACTTTACTTTACTTACTTACTTACTTACTTACTTAAGACCAAAAGACTTACTTTACTTACTTACTTTAGACCAAAAGACTTACTTTACTTTACTTACTTACTTACTTAAGACCAAAAGACTGACTTAATTACTTACTTACTTACTTACTTACTTACTTAAGACCAAAAGACTTACTTTACTTACTTACTTACTTAAGACCAAAAGACTTACTTTACTTTACTTACTTACTTAAGACCAAAAGACTTACTTTACTTTACTTACTTACTTACTTACTTACTTAAGACCAAAAGACTTACTTTACTTACTTACTTACTTACTTACTTAAGACCAAAAGACTTACTTTACTTTACTTACTTACTTACTTACTTACTTAATACCAAAAGACTTACTTTACTTACTTACTTACTTACTTACTTTAGACCAAAAGACTTACTTTACTTTACTTACTTACTTACTTAAGACCAAAAGACTTACTTTACTTACTTACTTACTTACTTACTTACTTACTTACTTACTTACTTAAGACCAAAAGACTTACTTTACTTACTTACTTACTTACTTTAGACCAAAAGACTTACTTTACTTACTTACTTACTTACTTACTTAAGACCAAAAGACTTACTTTACTTACTTACTTACTTACTTTAGACCAAAAGACTTACTTACTTACTTACTTACTTAAGACCAAAAGACTTACTTACTTACTTATCTACTTAAGACCAAAAGACTTAATTTACTTTACTTACTTACTTAAGACCAAAATACTTACTTTACTTACTTACTTGAGACCAAAAGACTTACTTACTTACTTACTTACTTAAGACCAAAAGACTTACTTTACTTTACTTACTTACTTAAGACCAAAATACTTATTTACTTGAGACAAAAAGACTTACTTACTTACTTACGACCAAAAGACAGACTTACTTACTTACATAAGACAAAAAGACTTACTTACTTACTTACTTACTTACTTACTTACTTACTTACTTACTTACTTACTTACTTAAGACCAAAAGGCTTACTTACTTACTTAAGACCAAAAGACTTACTTACTTACTTACTTACTTAAGACCAAAAGACTTATTTACTTATTTACTTAAGACAAAAAGACTTACTTACTTACTTACTTACTTACTTAAGACAAAAAGACTTACTTACTTACTTACTTACTTACTTAAGACCAAAAGGCTTACTTACTTACTTACTTGCTTAAGACCAAAAGACTTACTTACTTACTTAAGACAAAAAGACTTACTTACTTACTTAAGACAAAAAGACTTACTTACTTACTTACTTACTTAAGACCAAAAGACTTACTTACTTATTTACTTAAGACAAAAAGACTTACTTACTTACTTAAGACCAAAAGACTTACTTATTTACTTAAGACAAAAAGACTTACTTTACTTTACTTACTTACTTACTTACTTAAGACAAAAAGACTTACTTACTTACTTACTTACTTAAGACCAAAAGACTTACTTACTTATTTACTTAAGACAAAAAGACTTACTTACTTACTTACTTAAGACCAAAAGACTTACTTATTTACTTAAGACAAAAAGACTTACTTTACTTACTTAAGACAAAAAGACTTAAATACTTACTTACTTAAGACCAAAAGACTTAAATACTTACTTACTTAAGACCAAAAGACTTACTTACTTATTTACTTAAGACAAAAAGACTTACTTACTTACTTAAGACCAAAAGACTTACTTATTTACTTAAGACAAAAAGACTTACTTACTTACTTACTTACTTACTTACTTAAGACCAAAAGAATTACTTACTTAAACAGGTTTAGGGGTGGGTAAACCAGGAATCAGATACAGTAGATCATATATTAATCGTGTATAAATCACATACAGTATACACCTCTGTTCAAATGTTTGGTGTTGTTAAGATAAATAAGTCTGCATTTATTTGATCAAAAACTCAATAATATGAAATATTATACAATATACATTTTTATACAATTTAATACAGCTTTTTTCTATGTGAATATATAGTAAAGTGTAATTTATTACTGTGATCAAAGCTGTATTTTCAGCATCATTACTCCAGTCTTCAGTGTCACATGATACTTCAGAAATCAGGATAATATGATGATCAAGAAACATTTATGATTATTATCAGTGTTGAAAACAGTTGTGCTGCTTCATATTTTGGTGGAAACTGTGATTCATTTATTTTTCAGGATTCTTTGATGAATAGAAATTTCAAAAGAACAGCATTTATTTAATAGTAAAAACATTTACAATGTTACAAAAGATTCTGTCACTTTTGATCAATTTAATGCGTCCTTGAAAAAAGAAAAACTGATCCCGAAAAAGTCAAGCATGCCTTATTATTTACTTATGTTCTGTTATATAATTCATCGTTCTTGTCCTGAAGCTAAGACTAAATTACAGAAACAGCAATGTGTGCGTTTAAACTGTTATGGTATATTACCTGGAGAATGTTTTTCTAGGACATTTTAAGATAGAGGCATCAAGATTTGTGTTTGCCATTAAATGTGGACGTCATTGGACGGTGTATCTTAATAGCATGATGCCTAGAACTGCCTATTAGCTAAATGTGTTTTTCTGTTTGGTGCAGATTAACACAAAGGATCTGGACTCGAAGTACGCCTACATCCAAGTGACTCACGTCAGCCCGTTCCTGGAGGAGAAGGAGCTTCTGGAGAGAAAAACTGACTTCGAGAGGAGCCACAATATCCGCCGCTTTGTCTTCGAGATGCCCTTCACTGTTTCAGGCAAAAAACAAGGTGGCGTAGAGGAACAGTGCAAACGCAGGACTATACTGACCAGTGAGTACACACACTTACACACTGCATACTCAACATGAAGAAGAGATCAACAGTAGAGATAAGTGACTGACACTTCCAGAGAGACCCACGATTCAAATCTGAGAGTCAGCTGAATCTGATGGCTTTGCTGTTTTACAGTTTTATGATCCTCCCAATCACAAAGTACAGCTCTTATCTTCACAGTGTCTCAGCGCACACGCCAACTCCTTCAGTACGCTTTAAAAGCACCTCATCAAGCAGAGCTGGACAAAGAAGATCATATAGATGAGTTCATTATATTCAAACAAATAACCCTCTGGTGCTCTTCAAAAGAAATGTTTACGTTTTTTTGTTTTAGATTTTTTTTTCTTCTTTAGAATAATAATACGAAACTTGGTAAATGTGAACGCAAAAAAAAAATCTTGGACATGATTGGAAAAGGTTAAATAGTCCTGTAAAAAATAGTCACACTCAGAAATGAGCGCTTTGGAAATGAATGGGAGAGATGAATTTCATCTAGTGGAAACTTTGGGTACTGCGGCCAAACACAAGCTCATTTTTGGAGATATCAAGCTCACATTTTGAACACAACTCTTTTAGATTTATGGCTTTGATGTTCTAGCAGTTTTAGAGTAAAACGTGATTTTGAAAATATATATTTCATATAAAAAATGTAAAATCTTATTTTTGTGCATTTTCAGAACAACACACGTACAATTCTGTAATTTTTTTTTAAGTTCACTTTTTAAAAAATGTTTCGCTTCAGCACTAATCTGCCAAGTGTGGTCTTTGAAAAGAGATCAAACTTCAGTCTGTGCTCTAATGCGTAAGGTCTATGCTCAAAAAGTGAATAAATGGATTATAAATACAGCATAAATATAATTTAGTCTAAAAAAATCGCCTAAAAATACAAAATATTAAATAAAAAACATTATCAAACTAAAATATATTTTTTTAAAAAATCTGTCCTTTTTGACCGACACGTGAAGAGCACCAGAGGGTTACATTGATTCATTTATTGCACGAGTGAAGGTGTTTTATAACTATGTAGTGTTCTGGTCATGTGATTGCAACGTCATATTTGTGTTCATGGTTTTAAAACTGCTTTTCATTTTAATCTTTTGATAAGCAAAAAATGACTTTCTACTTCTGCTGCGTTTGCTGTCACCATAGAGTCTCTAACTCAGACCTGCTAGCGCCACCAACTGGCCAAAGTTTCCCTAACGTTTGTGCTAATAACTGCACCCTATGACGTCATTTCTGTCATGAAAATTGTTACGCCGTTTTGAATTTTATATTGTTAA